>JACEIK010000006.1:226104-242106 GCA_018107945.1 Datura stramonium | reverse complement strand
GTAGTCCAGTCCCTGTGGGATCGATACTTGGCTTACTTGAGCCATTTACTACTTGTTCGACCATGTGCACTTGCGTGTAGTCATCCAGACCGCCGAACAAATATGTCTTAAAAGTGCTTAAGGTGGTAGTCACTATAAAAAAATATCAATCCTACCCGTCCCTTAGCCGACATAACAACCAAGAAAAGTCCTTGTGATATTAATCTCTTGAAGCAATTAGGTAGTCTTAACGTACATGAAGGGAAAGCCTATGGTATGTCGCATATGTGTATTATATCATTTGTGAGTGTGATAGTGCCTTACTTATCATGTTCCATGTTTTATATTGATGAAGTTGAGAGAGGAACATCACTAAAAATTAGGGGCACAAGGGGTCTAATTCAGTCTACTACTTGTTGCATGTCTTAAACATGGTCATGTTTGCCCTGTGTTGAAAATATAATCATTTGTAGAGGTTGTGTGCTCTTGATTGTGTGATCTTTCTATGCGCTTTGTTGAGAATTATTGTATACTAATAAACCACTTTATGTTTGCTCCATGCTTGTTAGTTGAGTATAAGTTGATAGAGGTGTCAAGTGCGATGATGAAAAATGATTATTGTTCGAGGACTAACAATAGTTTAAGTACGGGTTGGTGATGTTAGGCATATTTTCATGCCCAATTACCATGTTTTTACCGATATTTTATCATGTTTTGAGTTCATAATCCTTAATTTATGCTTAAATTCATGCATGTGTGTGTTTTATGCGCTAAAAAATGATTTAAGTTGATTTGAACATGAAACTAAGCAAAATGGGCTCAAAATAATGCAAGAAATGAAGATTTGAGGATCTGACAGGCTTTGTGCAATGGCCGGTGCCCTGCACCAAGTCCCAAACTTTAGAGATAAAAATTTTAGTCTGTTGCTAGGCCTTGGGCGGTGCGCCAGACCCTATGTGGAGCTGAAATTGCGGGAAATTTGACCAAGTCTGTGGCAAGATATTAGGGGCGGCATACCAGGGTCATTTCAAGGAAAAAAATACTAATTTTAAAGCCAAGTATTGAAGGGAAGATGCGTCATTTGAAGGCTCATATATAAATATAAGCCTTAGGTTGTTTGTTATGTAGTTTTTGATTTCCTGGAGTAGTTTTGGACTTCTTTGAAGTAGTCTTTACTTATTTTTTATTCCACAGTCATTCATGAAATCTTGTAAGCCGTTTCGAAGGAAGACAAGGTTCTACAACTAGGTTTTCTCTTCTTTACTTCGTATTTTCACATGATGATGATTAAGTATTTGTTTTTCCGTTTGTCTATGAGTGGCTAAACTCATATTCTAGGGTTGTGGCCATGGTGAATGGTTTATTGTTTGACAGACTAAATAAAGATAGTTTTGATTCTTTTTTATGGTTGTTTGTATTTACTTTTGTCAATTTATTATTTATGAGATTGATCACCTTGTAAGTTATCTATTGGCTTTCGATTGAACTTTCGAAAGGGAATCCAAAGAGTTAAAAATAGATACAGAATGGGAATTCAAGGGCCCTTGAATCCATTAGTGATAGGATTGAAGTTTTTGTTGAGGATAAGGATATACCCTTCAACCTCATTTAATTGAAATACATGTAGGCATAATAATCATTTCATTATTCTCCTGTGACCATATGGATATAGGTGTTAGGGTTCATTAAATACTTCTTGGGTGCTAGGGATAGTGGCAAGAAATGGGATAGTAACTTGCAACTAACGACTATAGGAAGAATCATGCTAGTTTAATTACATATGAAATACTGAACTTGAAACCAACCAAGTGTCATTTCCCTTATCTGTCATCATTATCAAAATACAATCAAGCTTGAATTCGTTTTAGTTAATGTTTATAGCTAAAGTTTTAGTAGTTTCATTTTCCAAATCAATCTTCATTTTACTAGTTTCGTAGATTAGTGAAATCAAAGTGATAACCTTATATTGACAAGTCCCTATGGATACGATCTCTAGACTTAACAATCCTATATTACTTGACGACCACATGCGCTTGGGTGACATCAACTTCTATGGTACAGTTCGTACCACTGAGCCGTAAGTTGCCTTTGCCTCATATTTTGGTCATGGACCTTTCCACGACTCATAATACGGCTCGTATTAGAATGGTACGGCTTCTACTGAGGTCCGTATTTAGCCATTTTTTTTGCGTTTTTCTCTCCATGTTTTGCACAATTCAGCTCCAATATCTAGTTTCTCTGAAAACAAAGTAAAAGTGCCTCATATCCATATAAACACACCTAAGTCCATGCTTATTTTCCAATTTTTAAGTGTCGAATGTGCTGTAAACTCACATCACATCAACACCCTCAACATAATACTTTTGCATGTTCTTAGACAAAGAAACAAAAACTAAAAATGACGCTTAACTAGAAAGTAAACCTAGAATACCTATAGCCAACACAACAAAATTTGCACTATGATCCCCAATCAGCTAATGAACCCTTTTCTGTTCAAACTAAGTCAGTTATGCGCACAGTTAACCATAATCAATGACATACAAGGATCAAGATATGACATCCAACTATTAATAGAGAACTGAGCTATTAACAATTCTATTCACACAGATAATTCCTAAAATACAACACAAACTAAGTACCCTTACAGCAAATGAAATCACCAACACTCATAGATATATAAAATAATGAACTTGGGACTAAACAAATGGGAAACTCACTCTCCCAAAGATGTTCCAAATACAGTACATCGGATACCATAGGCTTGCCCTTATTTTCTCTATTTCAACTCTTTGGACAGTTAAGCTAGGATCACTATAGGGCTTTGTTCGGCTTGTGATGTAGGCTTCGGGCTGGGTATGGTAAACATGGAATTAAGCAACTAAACCCTCCTTTGCATTACATACTTGTGGTTCCACTTTACACTATTTACCCCATTTTTCACTTTTCAACTTTTTCCTCCCTTTTCTCCATTTACATGCAATATATGGGTATGGTGTGTTTTTCTCATCTTTTTCCTTTTTTTTTCTCTTGAATTTTCCTTTCTTTCTATTTTTCTTTTTTTTTAGCTTCTCTTTCTTTCTTTTCTTGTCACACCATACCTCATCTTTAACTTTTTTCCTTCTTGTTCTTTTTCACCTCCCCAAAATCTATGCACCCCTACTCTAGCTACCTCAACTTAGGCAATTTTCCAGAGCTGAGGTTCACAATGTCCAAGGAGAGACCAGGGAAAAAACAGGTTCATTATAAATAATGGGTAAGGTTAAAGGTTAATAAAAAAAAGGTTAATATAAGGCTCAAACTCATTATCAAGGGACTCATCATTATTTGGTAGGGTAATTTAAGCTAAAGTGGCTAAAATCAAGAACAACCTATGATTATCTCCTGACCAACTATCCTAAAACCTATGCAAAGACAACTAGGGAAGTTCTAGATCCTCACGCAGTTTTGAACTAGGTATACATCCTCACTCACTCATGGTACCGATTTGCATTGAGTCTACTTATCTAGTTCATGCACGACAAAGCTAAAACTACTCATGATCATAATTTAAATGTCATACAAAGATCCACAGAAGTCATGCAATTGCAATTAAGTACAAAGTTAACATCAAAACAAAATTTTCAAATAGGATCAATTTTTTAAAAAACATCAAATTAATGCATTTATTGGCTGCAAAGTAATTCTAAGCTACTTCTAATTAAACAAAAAAAACCTAAACATGCTGGTTCTACTAGATAGCATGTCCGCAGAAAAAGAAACACGACAACAAAAACCCTCAGAAGAATCAGAATCCCCCAAAATACAAGCACACCCCCTTTTTGAAAAACATGCTTTGTCCCTAAAGCATAAAATATATAAGAATAAGGGAAAGGGACACACCTGTGTCTAATCAGACTTCACCTTCCATCACTTGCCTCCCATGCAGCGCCTGATTTAACTTCGCGGCACGACGTAACTTTCTTGATCATTCAGGCATCACAAGGTACACCAACTCAAACACTGAATTAATCCCTCTTATCTCTTCGATGTCTCCCATATACAACTTTATCCTTTGCCCCTTCACCTTGAATCTCTTACCACCATTATTCTCCAGCTCCACTACACCATATGGGGACACGTTCACCACTCTATACAATCCCATACACCTAGATTTCAATTTTCTAGGATACGGACGGAGCCTTGAATTAATTGTAAAACAAAATCACCAGTGTTGGACTCCCTTTTTGCAATCTTCCTATCATGGTAGATCTTCATTCTTTCTTTATAAGTGGCGGCACTCTCATAAGCTCAAAGATGGAATTCATTTAACTTATTTAGATGATCTAGTATCAACTTGACTATTCCATTTCAATCTAAGTCAAGCTTTTTCAGTGCCCATAATTCCTTATGGTCTAACTCTATCGACAGATGACATGACTTGCCAGAGACTGGTTGATATGGACACGATCCAATGGTAGTCTTATAAGCTATTAGATATGCCCACAATGTATTATCGGTCTTCCTAGACCAATCTATCTGGGTGGTATTCATTGTTTTGGCCAAAATAGTCTTTATCTCCCTGTAAGCCACTTTTTCTTGCCCAATTGATTGAGGATGGTAAGGTGTTTCCAACTTATGCTTCAAACCATATTTCTCCAGAAGAGTTCTCAAGAGGCGGTGTCACGACCCGAGCCTACACCCTGGATGTAACATAGTACTTGAAGTCACAAGTGACCCCAAGTGAACCCTTGGTCTATCATTCACTAGGATACTGAGTAATCATGCATAGCGGAACTTTGAAACAATATCATAAAGAATTTATGAAAAATAAGTCTGAGAACATAAAGTTAAAAACATTTGAATATTATTGATAATTCTTAAATAAATCATGTCAGTCTGAAAGCCATCTAACTAAGGAGTTGCTAGGACAAGCCCCCAGCTAATTCAAAGTCTAACTGAAACTAATAAATGACTGAAAGGAAGAAATAATGCCCTTGGATGATGAGGACTCACACTTCAATGCTGAGGTGGAGAATTTGAACTGCGGCGACTAATGATACTGAGTCTGAGAACCTGCAGCTGTATCATGAAACGATACAACATAAAAGTATGTTGTAAGTGTGAGAAAACACAAATGAATATAATGCCTGAACTGATATGACATGAAATGACCAATAAGTAAATTGAACTGAACTACTGAAGTAAACTGAGGTGGTTAAGATGATCCTGTCTGGTAGTCAAGGCATGTCCTGAGTCTAAAAGTATTGAGTCTGAGATACTAAACTGAATTGAGCTGCTTATTCCGAAACTAGACTGGACTAACTAGTGGGAGAGTCCATAACCGACATATAATCGCGTGAGCTAGATGTGGAGTCTGATGTATACACCCCACCTGTAGGACCCAATATACCTTGCCAGGGTATAAATTCATGAAATGGGTGATCACAAAAGTCTGGGGCCAATCAGTCCAAGTAATACTTAAACCTACGTTGGCAATGTAGTTTTGAGAACATGGGTGCGCTGGAACCCCGGCCCACTCGGTGTTAAGTCCTACTCCCACTGGAAAATCTAAACTGAACTACTAGGCTGATAGCTCAAAACTGGGGCCTAAGACTAGTCAGGGACATAAAAGTACCCTTAGAGTCTTATCGAACTCTTATCTGAAATTGGGTTCTAGACTAGTAAGAGTTGCTTATCTGGAAGCGTCGTAACTGTCTAAGAACAAATTGTAACTGAAATGGGGTCCTGAGGCTGGTCAGAGCTACATAACTATAATGTCATGAACGCCTAATTGACCAAATAACTATAATCTGAGTCTGATTCTGATAACTAAGAAGGACCACTGACACCTTGGAAAGGACTGACGTCAAACTAATCAGTTGACACTTTTTGAATAGTTCTAAAAGGGAAAGTTCTGTATTATAACTGGCTAGATTGCTAAACATCTAATAGAGAACTCATTCATTCCGACAACACGGATAATTTCATAACATAGCAATATTTTAAGAATTCAAGAAATCTCATGTAGCAGGTATAACTCATTCTCATTAGTGGAATAATTACTCAACAATTATTTACAATAGAAATTTCTAGGAAAATAAACCCATGATATACTTCGCAAAAATAGATGAAACTTAATAGGCAATAATCCATACTCGAAAATTTAGGGTTGTAAATCATCTTGGCCAGAGCAACAACAATTTATCTACAAATTGACGGTAATGATATGGCTAATAAACATGGATAATAACCCAATTGAAATTAACAAAACACCAATATGAAATTCTCTGCATATTCGAAAATCTTAGGGCTAAACTGATAGGGAAATTATGGGAGGAGATTGGGGGACACAAGGGAAGGACAATGCCCTTATTGAATTCCCACATACCTGACGAAGAAACCTGGAGAAATCGGTTGAGAATCGAAGGGGAATAACTCTTTCTCTAAAATACTATGAGAGAGAACTCTTCGTTCTGTTTCTAGAGGGTTTGAGTGGGGAATGAGGAAGAGAACCCATTACCCCCACTAAAATTTCTGAAATTAATGTTAAAACGATGTAGTTTAAAGCTTGGGAGGGTAGGTAATTACTAAATACCCCTTAGGAAATCCCTGGGAAAAACTACCAAGTGACCCTAACGGGTCGTGGTGACTGACTACGACTCATGGTGACTGACTACGACTCATGGTAATATCCGTCAGGTACACTAGCTAAAAATTAGTTGGGGCTGATAACGGGGGACATAATAAGTAGTTATTGGGGACCATGACTCGTTGCCCCCATTTGTCAAGAACACTGGAAAACACAATATTTCCTCAACTCAGTTCTGACCACGAGTGACCTAACGGGTCGTGGTATGTTACCAAAAATCGTGAAGTCCCTCGTTAGGTACACTGCCTCCTTCTCACGGCTCACTAACAAGTCGTGAGGTTACTTAACGACTCGTCAAGTGGACCGTCCTGCAACATTTTTGTAGTTTTTCAGATTTTCTGATTTAAGTTCCGTAGTTAGATTTTGAGTTTTTGGTGTCAAAATGACCACCTCCGTTTCAAAAATACACAACTGAACTGAATTTACTTTTCATACATACATCCAAAGTCGTAAAAGAAACTTAAACACATGAATTTAATTCAACAACTAGATCACGTCCTAAGGTAAAATAAACATTTCAAGCTACAACAGAGTCGGTAGAGAACAAGTGCGGGTATTTGGCCATCATATCCGATTCGGCCTCCCACATAGCTCCCTTAACCTACTAATTTCGCCATAAGACCTTGACTGAAGCTATTTCCTTATTCCTCTTACGAACCTGATGGTCAAGGATCTGGACTGGTAACTCCTCATTTGAGAGACTATCCTTTATTCCCATGTTGTCTAATGGCACAACTGAGGTTGGATCTCCGATGCACTTCTTCAGAAGTGACACATGGAAAACTGGATGTACAACTGCTAGTTCTGAAGGTAACTCTATCTCATAGGCCACATTGCTGATACGTCTCAAAATTCCATAAGGTCCCATATACCTCGAACTGAGCTTCCCTTTCATTCCAAACCTACTCACCGCTTTTATAGGTTAAATTTTCAGATAAACCCAGTCATCAACTGCAAACTCCAACTCTGTTCTTCACACATCGGCATAAGACTTTTGACGGCTCTAAGCTGTTTTCAACCTCTCTCGGATGAGCTGAACTTTCTGCATTGCCTCATGAACCGAGTCTGGCCCTATCAAGGTATCTTCACCAACTTCAAACCACCATATAGGAGATATACACCTTCTACCATACAATGCTTCGAATGGGGCTATCTAAATTCTAGAATGGTAGTTATTATTGTATGCAAACTCTATAAG
Organism: Datura stramonium; assembly: GCA_018107945.1. Classification (NCBI taxonomy): domain Eukaryota; kingdom Viridiplantae; phylum Streptophyta; class Magnoliopsida; order Solanales; family Solanaceae; genus Datura; species Datura stramonium. The sequence continues at coordinate 234,301 of JACEIK010000006.1, read as the reverse complement.
AGGTAAATGGTCATCCCAATTACCCTTGAAATAGATCGCTCATGCTCTTAGCATATCTTCTAGATTCTAAATGGTCCGCTCAGCTTGCCCATCGGTCTGCGGATGAAAAGTAGTGCTGAGTTTGACTTGAGTGCCTAGCCCCTTCTGAAAGGACTTCCAAAAGAGTGAGGTAAACTGTGTTCCCCTGTTTGAAATGATTGCCAAGGGCACCCCATGGATTCTTACTAACTCATGGATGTAAAGTTTTGCTTAGTCTTCAGCTGAGTCTATGGTTTTGATGGGGAGAAATTGAGCTAACTTAGTCATCCAATCTACTACCACCCTGATTGAGTCATGCTGTCGCCGGGTCCGGGTAGACCTATAATGAAGTCCATATTAACTTCTTCCCACTTCCATGTGGGTATACTGATATCTTGAGTCATGTCTCTGGGTCTTTGGTGTTCTACCTTAACTTGCTAGCAATTCAGGGTCTGTGCTATAAATTCGGCGATATCCCTTTTCATGTCGTTCTACTAGTAAATATGCCACAAGTCACGATACATTTTTGTAGCACCAGGGTGAATAGAGTATCTCGAGTTGTGTGCTTCGACTAGTATCTATTGTCTCAACTTACCAACATTCGGTACACACCACCTGCCCTGGTAACGGAGCGCCCCATCTCCCCATTGGGATAAAGCTTCTATCTCTTTTCTACAGACTACTTTCATAAGTTTAAGTAAAGTGGGATCCTCATCCTATATGGATTTGACTTTAACTACCAAAGATGAATCTGACCCGCTTTGCATTACCATGCCCCCTTCGGCTGAATCCACACTCTGCACCCCTAACTGGGTCAGCCTGTGAACTTCTTTTGCTAACTCTCTCTTTCCTTCCTTAATGTGAGCCAAACTTCCCATAGACCGTCTGCTTAGGGCGTCAGCCACAACATTGGCCTTACCCGGGTGATACAACACACTCATGTCATAATTCTTTAGAAGTTCCAACCATCATCTCTGATGCAGGTTTAGGTCCTTCTGGATGAACACATACTAAAGGCTTTTGTGATCTGTGAACACGTCCACGTGATCCCCGTACAAGTAGTGTCTTTATATTTTTAACGCGAATACCACCGCTGCCAACTCCAAGTCATGAGTTGGATAATTCTTCTCATGAACTTTGAGCTGTCTGGAGGCATAGGCTATCACTTTGCCCCGCTGCATTAGAACGCAACCGAGTCCAACTCTGGAAGAGTCACAATAAACAACTTACCCATCCGATCCTTTCGGTAAGGTTAACACTGGTGCGGTAGTGGGTCGAGTCTTCAACTCCTGGAAACTCTTCTCACACTCGTCTGGACACTGGAATTTCACCTTCTTCTGAGTTAACTTGGTCAGAGGATATGCTATCGAGGAGAAACCTTCCACAAACCATCAGTAATAGCCTGCTAAGCCCAGAAAACTCCTGATTTCAGTAGGAGAGGTAGGTCTGGGCCAATCCTTCACTCCTGCTATCTTATGAGGATCTACTTGTTCCCCTTCAATTGAAACCACATGGCCCAAGAAAGTCAAAGACTTCAACCAGAATTCACACTTGCTGAACTTGGCGAATAACTGACGATCTCTGAGAGATCTATAATGCTAACTTTAGGTGGTTGGCATGATCTTCTTCATTTCTGGAGTACACTAGAATGTCGTCGATAAATACAATGACGAACATATCCAGGTACTACTTGAAAACTCTATTCATCAGATCCATGAAGGCTACTGGGGCGTTTGTTAATCCAAAGGACATAACCATAAACTTGTAATGACCATACTGAGTTCTAAATGTTGTTTTCGGTATGTCACTCTCTCTAACTTTTAACTGATGGTACCCTGACCTGAGATCGATCTTGAAGAAATAGCTGGCTCCCTGAAGTTGGTCAAACAGATAATTAATTCTTGGAAGAGGGTACTTGTTCTTAACCGTGACCTTGTTCAGCTGATTCTGAGGGTACCGTCTTTCTTACGCCTGAATAGCACTGGAGCACCCCAGGGAGAGACATTGGGTCTTATAAAACCCTTGTCAAGAAGATCTTTTAGCTGTTCCTTCAACTCCTTAAGCTCAGCGGGAGACATTCTATAATGAGGGATGGAGATGGGCTGAGTATTTGGTAGGAGATCTATTCCAAAGTCTATGGCCCGTTCAGGGGGAACTTCGAGAAGATCTTCAGGAAATACATTTGGGAACTCGCTGACAACTAGAACTGACTGAATGGATGGGGTCTAAGAGTTGGAATCCTTGACCTGAACCAGATGATATATACATCCTTTGGAAATGAGTTTTTGGGCCTTAAGGTAGGAAATAGACCTACCCTTAGGCACTGAAATGTTGCTCGTCCATTCTAATACTGGCTCATTAGGAAACTAGAACTTGACAACTCTAGTTCTGCAATGAACTAAGACATAGATGGAGTGTAACGAATCCATGTCGAGAATAAAGTCAAAGTAGACCACGTCTATCTCTACGAGATCAGCTAGAATTACTTTGTTCAGGACTGAGACTGGGAAATTTCTATACACCCGGCTGGCTCTAACTGACTCACCAACTGAGGTGGAGAATGAGAATGGTTTTGAGAGGACCTCTGGAATTATATTGAACTGAATCGTTATATAAGGAGTCACGAACGAAAGAGTAGATATTGGATCTAAGAGGGCTTATATGTCTAGATGGAAGAGACGTAACACACCACTAACCACGTCAGGTGAGCTTTCCTGTTCCTAATGAGAAGATAGAGAATAGAAATGATTCTAGCGCTGACCGGCATATGTACCTGATGAATTGTCCTACTAGACTAGTCGACCTGGTGGAGCTGATGATGTGGTTGATTGTGATCTCCCTCTCCCTGCTGACCGACACTCCTTAAGCCGGTGTCCAAGCTGTCCACACCCAAAACAGCCCTCTTGTCCCTGAAGGCATTCTCCCGAGTGGTTCCTACCACACTTGGAACAAGATGGATACTTGTTCCCAGTACTGTGAGCCTATGAATTGGTGCTAGATGACCCACCCCTCCGATCCTGGCGGGATCGAAGGTTGGGGCGCTGGCTGAACTGGGTACTGGTGCTCTCAGCTATTGTTGCTGCTGCTGCTGTGGGCAGCTACCACCGTTAGATCTTTGATGGCCAAAATCTGACTGGCCAGTCCTTGCTCGTTTTTTATTATGTTCCATATTTTTCAACTTCTCTGCCTCAATCTGCTGGGCATAAGCCATTAGGCTAGAGAGGTCCATGTCCTTGATCAGCATCACAGTCCTGCACTCCTTGAGGACCAGATTAGATACTCAATAACAAACTTCAGCATACGAGCCCTTGGCGCGGCTACCATCTCTGGAGCATACTTTGATAGTCTGGTAAACTCTAAAGCATACTCTTCCACTATCCAGTTGCCCTGCCGTATTTTCATAAACTCGGCCATCATAGACTCCCTTAGCTCCCAAGGGAAAAACTTATCCAGGAAAGCTGTGTGGAACTCCTCCAACTGCACTGGCCCTTCTTCCACTGGCTGCCCCTCCTTCCACTACTCATACAAAACCTAGGCTATCCCTTTAAGTTGATAGGAAGACAGGTCAGCACTCTCGAAGGAGCTGACACCTATAACACAGGTAATCTTCTTGACCTCATCTACAAACTCTTGGGGGTCCTCCCCAACTTTAGATCCTTGAAAATATAGAGGGTTCATACGGGAAAAATTCCACACCCGAGTAGCAGCTACAGGCCCATTTGTGGCTACAAGAACCACCTGCTGGTTCACCTAGTTGGTGACTGTTTGAGCCAGCAATTGAATAGCCACCCAAAATTCAGCGGTAGATATGGATTCATCTTGAGGAGCTGCCGGGGCTGATGGGGTGGGTGTAGTGGCGTTATCGGTCCTTTGTCTATTTCCACGTCGGGGAGGTATTGTTTACTGAAACGAAGTAAAGCACGAGTTAGAAGGGCGTTTCTGGAAATGAACTTTAACGCATGATAAGGAGTATGAATTAAAGGGAATGTTCCTAATAACATCTTGTAGCCTTCTCGCCATAAGTGTGGCGCGCTTCACACCCATTAAAAGGCCTCTACTCGATGTGGCTTTCAAACTTTTCGAGTATACTCTAAACCTAGTGCTCTGATACAAATTTTATCATGACCCGAACCTACACCCTGGACGTAACACGGTACTTGAAGTCACAAGTGACCCCGAGTCAACCTTGGTATATCATTCACTAGCATTCTGTGTAATCATGCACAATAGAACTTTGAAACAATATCATAAAGAATTTATGAAAAATAAGTCTGAGAACATAAAGTTCAAAACATTTGAATACTACTAATAATTCTGAAACAAATCATGTCAGTCTGAAAGCCATATAACTGAGGAGTTACTCGGACAAGCCCCTAACTAACTCAAAGTCTAACCGAAACTAATAAATGACTGAAAGGAAGAAATAATGCCCTCGGATGATGAGGACTCACACTTCACTACTGAGGTGGAGAATTTGAACTACGGCGACTAACGATGCTGAGTTTGAGAACCTGCACCTGTATCATGAAATGATACAGCATAAAAGTATGCGTCAGTACTTTGAATATACTGAGTAAGTAGGAGAAAACATAACTGAATATAATGCATGAAGTGATATGACCTGCAATGACCAATAAGTAAATTGAACTAAACTATTGAAGTAAACTGAGGTGGTCAAAATGACCCTGTCTGGTAGTCAAGGCATGTCCTGAGTATGAAAGTACTGAGTCTGATATACTGAACTAAACTGAGCTAAACTGATAGAACTAGAACTGAACTGAGCTGCTTATTCTGAAACTGGTCTGGACTGACTAGTGGGAGAGTATATAACTGACATATAACCACGTGAGTTAGACGTGGAGTCCGATGTATACACCCTACTAGTAGGACCCAATATACCCTGCTAGGGTATAAAGCCATGAACTGGGTGATCAAAAATGTCTGGGACCAATCAGGCCAAGTAATACTGAAACCTAGCTTGCAACGTAGTTCTGGGAACCTGGGTGCGCTGGACCCCGGCCCGCTCGGTGCTAAGTCCTACTCCCATTGAAAAATCTAAACAGAACTACTAGGCTGATAGCTTGAAACTAGGGTCCAAGACTCGTTAGGGACATATAACTGAAAGTACCTTGAGAGTCTTATCAGACCAAATTTTGAAACTAGGTTTTAGACTAGTTAGAACTGCTTATCTGGAAGGGTCGTAACCTTCTGAGAACAAACTGTAACTGAACTGGGGTCCAGGGGCTGGTCAGAGCTACATAACTCGAATGTCATAACCGCCTAATGGACCAAATAACTACAATCTGAATCTGATTCTGATAATTGAGAGGCACCACTGACACCTCGGAAAGGACTGAAGTTAAACTGATCAGTTGACACTTTCTGAATAGTTTTGAAAGGGAAAGTTATATGTTCTAACTTACTAGTCTACTAAACAACTAATAGAGAACTCATTCTTGCCGACAACATGGATAATTTCATAATATAGCGAAGTTTCAAGAATTTAAGGAATCTCATCTAGCAAGGCTAACTAATTCTCATTAGTGGAGTAATTACTCAACAAATATTTACAATAGAAATTTCTATGAAAATCAACCCACAATATACTTTGCAAAAATAGACGGAATTTAATACGCAATAATCCATACTCGAAATTTAGGGCTATAAAGCATCTTGGCCAGAACAACAACAATTTATCTATAAATTGACGGTAATCATATGGATAATAAACATGGATAATAACCCAATTGAAATTATAAAAAACCAATATGGAATTCTATATTCGAAAATCTAAGGGCTAAACTGATAGGAAAATCATGGGAGGAGATTGGGGGACACAAGGGAAGGACAATTCCCTTATTAAATTCCCACATACCTGAAGAAGAAACCTGGCGAAATTGCTTGAGAATCGAAGGGGAAACAGCTTCCCTAGCTCTTTCTCTAAAATACTCTTAGGGAGAACTCTATGTTTTATTTCTAAAAGGTTTGAGTGGAGAATAAGGAAGGGAACCCATTACCCCCACTAAGACATCTGAAATTAATGCTAAAATGACGTAGTTTAAAGCCTGGGAGGGTAGGAAATTACTAAATACCCCTTAGGAAATCCTTGGGAAAAGCTACCAGCTGACCCTAACGGGTCGTGGTGACTGACCACGACTCGTGGTCACCCCTGTCAGGTACATTGGCTAAAAATTAACTAGGGATGGTAACGGGGGACATGATGAGTCGTTATTGGGGACAATGGCTCGTTGCCCTAAATCGTCAAGCACACTGGACAACACAATATTTCCTCAACTTAGGTCTGACCACGAGTGACCTAATGGGTCGTGGTCAGTGACCACGACTCGTGACGTGCCTCGTTAAGTAAACTGCCTCCCTCCTTTATATTATCCAGCCTCCTCCTCACGACTCACCTAACGAGTCGTGAGGTTACTTAATGATTCGTCAGGTGGTCTTCCCTGCACAATTTCTACCATTTTCCAGATTTTCTGATTTAAGTCCGGAGTTAGATTTTGAGTTTTCGGGGCATTACAGGCGGTTACAAAAATGTGACCCACCATCACTAATGATTGCTATGGGGATACCAAATCTAGTTAATATGTGCTTCCGCAGAAATGTTGTGACACTTTTTCCTTAACTGTTAGGAAGTGCAGTAACCTCCACCCATTTGGAGACGTAGTCCACAGCTACCAAGATGTATTTCATCCTTTAGGAGGTCATGAATAGGCCCATGAAGTCAATACCACATACATCGAATAACTCTACTTCTAAGATAGGGGTCAATGGTAGCTCATGCGCACAAGTAATGCCACCTTGCCTTTGGCATTGATCACACAACTTGGCAAAATCGTAAGCATCCTGGTGGATAGAAGGACAATAATACCCGAACTGCAAAATTTTGTGTGCGATTTGGATACCACTATGTACCCCACCAATTGAGTGGTAGGCCTCCAAAATACTCAACATCTCTACCATTGGCACACATCTCTGAATTAACCCATCTACACAAATGCGGAATAGATATGGTTCATCCCAATAGTATCTCCGAGCATAAAACAGGAACTTCCTCCTTTGCTGGGGCGTCATGTATGCTGGAATCATGTCGCTTACCAAATAATTTGCATAGTTAGTTAACCAAGCGATCAAATTTTGGGATGTGAACAATATCTGTTTATTTGGGAATGAATCATCAATATCAATCTCATCCTTTGCTCTAGCCTCAGCTTCTACTCTGGACAAGTGATCGGCCACCAGATTTTCTATTCCCTTTCGGTCTTTTACCTCAAAATCAAATTCTTAGAGAAACAAAACCCATATGATCATATTGGGTTTAGCATCCTTTTTTAATATCAAATACCTCAGTGAAACATGTTGTCTATGCACAATTACCTTAGTTCCAAGCAAGTATTCCTGAAACTTTTCAAATGCAAAGACTAATGAGTTTGCAATTTACCAACTCATTAGGCTCTTAAGCATTAACTTTAGTCTAGTTTTCAAGTCATTTAGATGAATTTTATGCCCTTTTGCCTTTTTGTGTGCAGATATCTGATTTGGAGAAAATAGCAAGAAAGGGAGCAAACAAAGAAGGGAATTAGGTGAAAACCTGGGCTTCACCAAAAGGACACTAGCGAAATGCCAGCCAAGAGCTGATGAACACTGCCTCTAGGAATGATAACAATCAGCGAACGCGGACTTCAACCGGCTACTCTCCAGTACTTCCGCCGATTGACACTTGAAATTTCTGAATCAAAAGAGAAAAGAATCGACGACACGCTGATAAAGACAGCGAAATGCCACAGGAATGCCTAAGGCCACTGGAACTCACTAGAGGTGTAACTAATTAGAGACGGTGGTTCACAGAATGTAACTGGCAAACCGCTGGTACTTTCGGAAGTGGCTAACCCATTTTTGGATATATTCTTGAGAAAATTACTGTGTACATATCAGATCTCAATTTTTATCTTTTAAAACATTCTCTTGGCAGAGAAGAAAGGAAGAATTTGATCGGTGTACGTTAAAATGTATTATTTTCTTTTCCTTCTTCTTCTTCTCCATAGAAAGGTACTACCATTGTTGAACTTGATTTTGCTACTCCTATTATTGAATTCAATGAGTTTATTGTTAAATGTGCTTTTGAATTTCTTAACTATGAGTAGCTAAATCATTAACTAGAGGTGTG
>JACEIK010000006.1:198906-210914 GCA_018107945.1 Datura stramonium | reverse complement strand
CAGAAAGGGAAATTGATTTTGCAATCGATCTATTACCAGACACTCAACCTATATCTATTCCTCCATATCGGATGGCTCCTGCTAAACTCAGAGAACTAAATGAACAATTGAAGGATTTTCTATACAAGGGCTTTATCAGGCTGAGTACCTCACCATGGGGTGTGCCAGTTCTGTTCGTGAGGAAGAAGGACGGCTCCCTCTGTATGTTTGTAGCTTATCGGGAGCTGAATAAAGTCAATATCAAGAATAACTACCCGCTTCGTAGAATAGATGATTTGTTTGATCAACTACAGGGAGTGAGGTATTTTTCAAAGATTGACTTAAGATTAGGATATCATCAGGTCCGGGTTCGTGAAAGAGATATTCCAAAGACTGCCTTGAGGACCAGATATGGCCACTTGGAATTTCTAGTCATGTCCTTTGGACTGACAAACGCTCCAGCAATGTTCATGGACCTGATGAACAATGTTTTCAGACCATATCTTGACTTGTTCATGATAGTATTTATCGATGATATTCTTGTGTATTCCCGCTCAGAGGCAGATCACCAGGATCATCTATGGACAGTGCTCCAAATTCTCAGAGATCACCAACTATATGCAAAATTTTCTAAATGTGAATTTTGGCTGAATTCGGTAGCCTTCTTGGGCCATATTGTGTCGGATGCTGGCATACAGGTAGATACGCAGAAGATAGATGCAGTGAAAATATGTCCTAGACCTACCACTCTGACCGAGGTACGTAATTTCTTGGGGTTAGTCGGGTATTACAGAAGATTTGTGGAAGGATTTTCAACTTTAGCAGCACCTTTAACCAAATTGATGCAGAAGACAGCAAAATTCCATTGGACTGTGGCATGTGAGTAGAGCTTTCAGGAACTGAAAGACAGATTGACATCAGCGCCGATGCAAGCATTGCCATAAGGAACAGAGGGCTATGCAGTCTCTTGTGATGCTTCGGGTGTTGGGTTACGATGTGTTTTGATGCAGCATGGTAAGGTAATTGCCTGTGCTTCTAGGCAACTGAGGAAGAATTAGAAGAACTACCCTACCCATGACCTAGAGTTAGCCACAGTGATTCATGCCTTGAAAATATGGAGACATTACCAGTATGGCGTCCATGTAGATATTTTCACTAATCACAAAAGCCTGCAGTATATTTTCACCCAGAAAGAGTTGAATTTGTGGCAGTGTCACTGGTTGGAGCTGTTAAAGGATTATGATGTGAATATTTTATATCACACAGGAAGGGCCAATGTTGTAGCAAATTCCCTTAGCCGCAAATCCATGGGAATCCTGGCATATTTATAGCCCGAGCGGCTAGAATTAGCCCGAGAATTGCATTAGCTAACTAGTTTAGCCGTTCGTGTAGTAGAATCAGGAGACAATGGAGTGGTAATCCAGAATATTGTAGTATCATCATTGGTTGTGGAAGTGAAAGAACGACAGTACAAAGATCCTAGACTGGTTCAGCTCAGAAATAGGGTCCAGCGAGGGGAAGTGATGAATTTCTATGTAACCGAGGATGGAGTTTTGAGATATAGGGATCGCCTTTGTGTTCCAGAAGTGGCAGAGCTTCGCCAACAAATTATGGGCGAGGTACACTATGCCCATTACTCTCTCCATACAAGTTCGACAAAAATGTACCATGATGTAAAAGAGATTTACTGGTGGCCGGGAATGAAAAAGGGGATAACAGAATTCGTAGCTCAATATCCCAATTGCCAACAGGTGAAAGCTGAACATCAGAAACCAGGCGGACTGGCACAAGATATAGCCGTGCCTTTATGGAAATGGGAGGCAGTTAATATGGATTTTGTAGTAAGGTTACCTTTACCAGGAGTAAATATGATTCTATCTAGGTAATTGTCGACAGGTTGACAAAATCAGCTCACTTTCTAATAGTAAGGGCTACCTTTTGAGCCGAAGATTATGCTGAGTTGTATATTAGAGAAATATTCAAATTGCATGGTGTTCTATTGTCAATCATCTCTGACATAGGGGCGAAGTTTAAAGCTAAGTTTTGGCAATCTTTTCAGAGGGGCCTGGGGACGCAGGTTAACCTAGCACAGCCTTCCATCCTCAGATAGATGGGCAGGCAAAACGTACAATCCAGACGCTCGAGGATATGTTACGAGAGTGTGTGCTAGATTTTGGAGGTAGCTAGGATGAACACCTACTACTTATTGAATTTGACTATAATAATAGTTATCATTCAGCAATTCAGATGGCGCCTTATGAAGCGTTATATGGGCGGAAGTGCAGGTCTCCAGCTTGTTGGTTTGAGGTAGGAGAATCAGCATTGATTGGGCCAGATATTATTCATCAGTCAGAAGAGAAAGTAAAACTTATCAGGGAACATCTGCTGACTACTCAGACCCGCCAAAAATCTTATGCTGATGTGCGACGAATAAACCTATAATTTGATATGGGTGTCTGGGTATTCCTAAAGGTTTCACCGATGAAGGGTGTGACGAGATTTGGTAAGAAAGGAAAGCTTAGCCCAAGGTTTATTGGGCCTTATTAGATTCGCCAAAGGATAGGCCAGGTGGCTTATGAATTGGATTTACCCCCAAAATTAGAATCCATTCACCCAGTTTTTCACGTATCAATGCTGAGGAAGTGTATGGGAGATCCCTCCCAGATTGTCCCAATCAAAGACGTCCAAATCACTGAGGAGTTAGCTTATGAAGAAGCTCCAGTAGTCATATTAGATTGACAGATCCACAGACTAAGAACTAAAGATGTTTCTTTCGTTAAAGTGTTATGGTGGAATAAGAACCGAGAGGAGATGACTTGGGAAGCAGAAGATGATATGAAAACCAGATATCCTCAATTATTTCATACTTAGTCAGATTGTGCAGCTAGAGGTATGTTGTTGTTGTTGTTTGGTAAGTTGCATTATATACATGTATATGTGGATTAGTTGACTTCATCCTATTGTGAAATGAATGTCATAGTATTGTGTGAAGTACCTGTATTAGACTTTTCTGAGTTTCAGGATTTTTGGATAGTCCATATTATAGGGGAGACTCTGCCAAAATTTTTCCAGAATAAGTAATTGCAAGTTAAGGTTCTTGAAAGTAGAAGTTACCATTCGAGGATGAATGTTCTTAAAGGGGGAGGATGTTACACCCTGTAAGTTTCTAATGTTTAGTCTGCCTATTCGTATGTTGGTTGAGAGTTTTAGAGTGCCATACGTACGAGGAAAGGGCCCAGGGAAAGGCCGAACGAGTCTAATGTTGGGATTTCGCGGAAGGAGGCCGAACCAAGATTCCCAGAGGGGCAAAGTGGCAAGGAGCTGCTCCTCCGCGTTAGCCTACGTGGCACGGAGCAGAATCAACGCGATGGGCAGCGTGCCATGTTGCCTTGTCTGCTGCCTCAAGTATTTATAGGCCTCACCCTTAGATTTCATGTTATTATCTTAAATAAACTCGGCCAGAATGGAAGGAGAACGAAGGGGAAGTATAATTTTCATCCAATTATGCCGTTAAACGCTGTCCAACTCCGAATTAACTTCGGCTATCAAAGTATAAGGCTGCAGGGAGCATTTCTACGGAGTTAGTTTCGTGAAATTCGCCCGAAGAATCATCGTCCCGCCGAGACAAAGTTGTTGAAATTGCTCCAAACTAGTGTCAATACGATCTCAGGCTTAAAGTAAGCATTTCTCCCTTCTATACTTTCGAGAAATAACGAGGTTTCGACCGTGTTCTGTAAAGTCTGAATATAGTTAATATTTATATATAAAGTTTTCCTTTTCGCCAAATTTAGTGTTAAAACTAGTCCTATCTTTCCAGTAACATGATTTCAGTTGGGAAGAGCTATTGAATACTAATTGGAACCTATCATTTAATCAGAAACCAGAAATCGAGGTATGTTAAGGCATTTTCTTTCGGCAAGTTAGTTTCTTCAACATAGTAATCCAATATGAATCCCAGTAAAGCATGTCAGGAGTATGTTATCATGTCTAGTTGTTGTTGTCAGTCGAGGCTCGTAATTTGTATTGTTTAGGTACAGATTACACCTGTATAGATTCCGAGACCACCCCAGGGTTAATAGCTGTGTCTCCGCCCGCCGGGGGCGAGGATACGTCGCTCTACGGAGCGGCATGCCGTCCGCAAGGGACGAAGATGGGGATCCAGATCCTCATATTGTCGTGGTTTGCCTTATACACGCCCCCGTCGAGCTCTTAGCCCGGGGTGTAGATATCAAGAGTCCTCCGGACTCAAACACAGCTACAGTCAGGAGCCGAGCTGGCCCAGTTGCAAACCCAGGGGATCGGTAGGACGCTTATAGCTGGTAGTTGACTCAGTATGACCTGGATAGGGGTATATAGATTGAGTTGTTCTCACTAGGGCTAATGGGGGCCCAGGTGGGTTATTTTGTGCTGATTGTACCTTCCGACTTATGGGAGCAATGTAAGGTTTATGCTTTCTTTAGTTACTAATAGTTAGACAGTAAGACGCCTCGCTTGTAAGGTATGACCCCTACCCTCCTTATTACAGTTATGTTAGCCCTGATTTCACTACTTCAGTCATTTTCGGTCCGTTCTCTTTACTTCAGTTATTGTCAGTTCTGTATCCTTACTTTCATTTATTCAAAGTTACTGCTTTACATACTCAGTACCTGTGGTACTGACGCTCTCTTCTGGGGTGCTGCATTACTTGCCTGCAGGTGTAGATAGACGAGGAGCAGGTCCCCCGTAGTTCCAGTCAGTTGTACAGAGATGCCAGCTCCCTTCTTCTGGAGCTTGAGTGATAGAGGTTTATTTCTTTTGTTTGTACAATATGGGTAGGTCGGGGCCCTAGCCCGACCATCTTATTACTCCTAGAGGCTTGAAGATTTCATTACTTCCTTGTGGTTAGATGATATCGGCCTTGTTGGGCCCATATGTGTTTTAGACTATGTGTGTTGGCCGAGTGGGGCCCTGTTTAGTTGTTGATTGGTGGCCTTGTCGGTCATAGCTCAGTTTAGCATCTGATTTCGCTTTCCAGTTATGACTAGATATCATTGTGTCCTTGTCGTCCCGCATAGGACTCCCTATGTTTGTTTGTCTCTGGTTAGTTGTTTATTTTCACAGGTGGCTATAGGCCTTGTCGGTCGGGTATTGTATTTAAAGCCGCTATATAGCCCATTGTTTTCTTGATTCTAGAGTTAGAGTAAGTCCTGCACCAGAGGTGCTTAGGCTCAGTCTGCTCAGCAATTCAGGTCCTAGTAGTGCACCAGGTGCCAGTCATGCCTCCCAAGGTGGGGCATGACATGTTTTAGGAAGATAATTTGACTGTTAAGATTTGATCTCATAAAAACTAAAAGAATAACAAATGTACTGTACACATTTAGGAAAACAAATTATGCCATAAAATTAAAGGATGAATGTATGTTCACTAAAAAGTGTCTTCATGCTTCACTTGGTCTGCATTGAGCACTAAAAGCACAATCAATACACTAGAAAAGTTATAATTAATGTGAAAATGACTTTTAGTTGAAGATCTAATAGGGAAATACTATTGAAATAAGCCTTCCTAAATTAATAATTTCCTCAAATTAGATGTTATAGTTCATTCATTATGAAAAGGGTATGTTATGATTTTTCAGTTCAAAACGTTTTAATAATTGTGCTAACCCATTGTTTATTCAGGTATTTATACAATGGAGTTTCAGAAAAGAGGCTTGCCACATGCACGTATATTTCTCTTCTTACATCAAACATTAAAAAATCCCTCTGCAGATCATATTGACAAAGTAATAGCAGCGGAAATACCTAATGTTGAAGATGATCTTGATGGTTATAATGTAGTCAAGAACTTTATGATGCACGGACCTTGTGTAGAACTTAATCCCCACTACTCATGTATGAAGCAAGGCAAGTGCAGCAAGCATTTCCCAAATAAATTCAATGAGAGAACAAATTTTGATTCAGATAGATTTCCTATTTATTGGAGAAGGAACACCGGTATTTAAGTAATGAAAAATGGGGTCAGCTTAGACAATAGATATGTTGTCCCTTACAAAAGGAACTTGATTGTCAAATTTGATCCACATATAAATGTCAAATTATGCAATTACTCCAGATCAGTGAAGTACATGTTCAAATATGTCCATAAAGGGTCTGATAGAGTAATTACAACTATAGAATCCACCAGTACTGCTGCAGACAATGATGAGATTAAAAAATATCTAGACTGCAGATACATATCATCTACAGAAGCTTGCTGGAGGATCTACAAATTTGACATACATTACAGAGAACCAGCAGTTAAAAGATTGCCATTCCATTTTACAGGGACAAAACACAGTAATATTTGAGGAAGACAGACGAGCTGAAAGTGTACTTAGCAGACCCGATATAGAAAAAAAATTCACAGAATGGTTTGAGGCAAACAGAAAATATGATGATTTGTGAGAACTGACATATTCTGATTTTTTGACACGATGGGTCTGGAATGCAAGAGACAAAGAATGGACCAGGAGGTAAAAGGGAAAGGAGGTTGGTCGAATTTACTTCACACATCCAGTAAGTGGCGAACATTTTTATATGAGAGTGCTACTTAATTTTGTAAAAGGTTGCACTTCATTCGAAAGAATCAGAAGAACCAATGGAGTTGATCATAAAACATATTGGGATGCAGCCTACGTGTTAGGATTATTAGATGATGATAAAGAGTGGAATGACTGCTTGGCGGAGGCTTCACTTTGGGCCACTGGAAATGAGCTAAGACATCTATCTGTAACAATACTTATTCAATGCCAGGTGTCTGCTTCAAGCAAGATTTGAAAGAAAAACTATGGGATATTATCGGAAAATATTACATCGTTGCAGAGAAAGAGATTACGATTGAAAGATTTACAATTAAATGCTAAACAAATTGAAGCATATACATTGTTTGAGATTGAAAGAATCCTACTGAAGATGGGAAGTTTGAAAGAAATAGATGGGATGCCACTTCCAGATACTGCCTTACTATGCGATGTAGGGAATCGTATGATCAATGAGGAGCAAAACTATGAAAAGGAGGAGCTTAAAAATGTGCATGTTAAATCATTAGCCTTGTAAAATGATTGTCAAAAGGCAGCTTATGATGCAATAATAAAATCAGTTGAGAATGATGAAGGCAGATTATTTTTTATAAATGGACATGATGGTACAGGCAAGACCTTCCTATGGAATACAATAATTTCAAAACATAGATCAACATCAAAAATAGTTCTCCCCGTTGAAACATCTGGAATAACATCTTTGTTATTACCAAATGGTAGGATAACTCATTCACGCTTTCATATTCCATTGGATATCAATGCAGAGTCAACTTGTGAAATAAAACAAGGCAGCCATATAGCAGAACTTCTAAAGAAAACATCTTTGATTATTTGGGATTAAGCGCCAATGGAAAATAAGCTTTGTTTTGAAGAATTAGACAAGACCTTTAAAGATATCCTATGATTGAGGCATAAAAATAGCATTGACAAAACGTTTGGAGGACTAACAGTCGTATGTGGTGGTGATTTTCTCCAAATACTACCAGTTATTCCAAAAGGTGGACGAGCTGATATTGTTGATGCATCACTGAACTCCTCTTACTTGTGGCCATTCTTCTCAATTTATGAATTGAAGAAAAATATGCGACTCAATTGTGGAAAAGTCAAGGGTTCTGAGGCTGCTAAAATTAAAACCTTCGACAAATGGTTTTTACAAGTTGGAGATGGATCCTTGTACGACGATAATAAGAAGGAGCTCATTAAAATTCCTCCAGATGTATGCATCAAAGTGTCGAATGATCCTGTCAAATCAATTATTGAGGCAGTTTGTCCATACCTATTGCCGAAGTACAATGACCCAATATATTTAAAAGATAGAGCAATACTAACACTTAAAAATGAAATGGTCCATGAGTTAAAAGAAACCATAATGAAAATTATACCGGGGGAAGGAAGAACATATTTTAGCTCCGACAATGTCTGCAAAGCAAGCATAAACACTAATGATGAAGAGATTTTGCACCCAACTGAATTTCTTAACAAGTTAAAATTTACCGACATGCCTAACCACGACGTACAGTTAAAAGTAGGTAGTCCTATTATGCTTCTTAGAAATCTAAATCAGACAAAAGGCCTATGCAATGGGACGAGTGATTGTCACACATCTTGGTAATTGTTCTGTCAACGCAAACATTATTTCTGGAAAGAACATCGGGTCAAGTGTCACAATTCCAAGGATTATTATGTCTCCCAATGACTCAAAGTAGACTTTCAAGCTCAACAAATGCTAGTTGCCTCTAGCGCCCTGTTATGCTATGACAATCAATAAAAGTCAAGGACAATTTCTTAACCAGGTTGGACTGTATCTGCGAAAACAGGTATTCACCCTGGCCAATTATATGTAGCGGTCTCATGAGTAACAAAGAGGGAAGATTTAACCATACTAAACGCAGACAATGACATAGAAGACCTGAAATTCATTAAAAATATTGTTTATAAAGAAGTATTCCAGAACTTGTGTCCAAGATTTATTGAAAGATATGAGGTATTTCGAAAATATTCACTACTTGCAACATGCATTACTATATCATCATACAAGTGGTTAATTCATTATAGGCATTTTGCAATATTGCGTGTACAGATAACTCAGTCCACAGATAATGATTCACGATGGAGCTAAACCATCAATGTCGATGGTTAGTATCTACAATTGAAAAGCTACTTCGTGGATGATTAGAAAAATGGTACACTTTTAAAAAAAATTCTATGTATTCATAGTTGTACTCTCCATTGGGACACTTTTAGAATGTACATTGTCTTAAGGCTTTAGATGCACTTTGAAAATTAAAATTTACTAATTTATTAGTTAAAATTATTCAACCACTTATAATTACATTATTGCATTATTTAATGACTTGAAGACTCTTCCAACAATCAAAAGAACACTATTATATTACCAAATCAATCAAACACTACAAGCACACAGTACCAAATGAAAAAGAAAAGAGACAACCATTCACCTTATTTTTAAAAAAAACACACATCAACAAATAGTAACGCAATAATTCATCTACCAGGTACGAGCAATTCCCCATTATCATATATGACCGCACGAATATACCAGCTAAATTATGATGGAAAAAGGGCATATGCCAATTTATAGAAATGATATTTTACTGCTATAAATTATCTTGATATCTTATCTTCATAATTATAGATTTGAAAATATTAGAATATTTTCCAAAAATATACATAACAGTGTGTATGATATGGATTAAAATAATATTTAACAGTGGACATTAAGATAGGTACACATAAAGGGTAACGATACGAATACAAACTTATACCTACTTGAAAATTGTGTATGATTTTATACCTAATTTATAAACCATATAACTATGCTGCATGGACTCCCAGACAATTGGGGCAACTGTATGTGACACATGACATTTATGGATCTCTTAGTCATACACGATCCTGAAAATGATAAAGCATTTTCACAATAATTACATCGTAAAAAATGTCGATATGACTAGAACTAATTGGAAAAATCACTGAAAAACACCATTAAGTTACAATGGTTTAGAGTATGAAAAAGAAATATCATTTTTAAAAATTAACATTTACTTATGAGGGTTCAAAATTTGTCATTTCATTTCCACTATTGTACAATTATGTTCATATTCATATTTGACATCTCAACTATGATACGTCTACCTCCAACCCAATTAGGTAAGCTCCTTTTGAAATAATTTCTCATCAGAAAACAAAGAACAAAAGGAAATTCCTACATCTACTTCACCCAATGTCGGAATTACAATTTATCAGCCTGATTTCCTCCATTAATACCCAAAATTAAAACTCGCTCTACCTTCTCTCTTTTCTCTACCATTACACTTCACCTATTGATTTTGCTTAAAAGAAAATATGTCAAATGCCTTCAAAAGAAACAGGTCACACACGCCCTAAAATCACTCAGGTATGGATCTCAAAACTGGACATACCATTTGTTTTTTATTTGTCGGTGACTACTTACTTTTTCTTTCCAATCAACCTCCTCACTTTTGCAGTTCCATAAAAAAAATTTGCCCGAGAGTACAAATATGTTTTCTTCTTTATCTTTGTTGTTAGATTATGCATCTTTACACATTTATATTCTCCACCTTAGGGGTTATGAACTATAAAAGCCTCGGGAGTGTGAAATTATTAGCCAAAGAAAAAAAATTAACAAGGTCCTCAAGTCTACAGAAATTGAAGATGAAAACATCCAACCCGTCCAAGCATGTTGTTTTTTGAAATAATTTATCATCCAAAAACAATGTACAAAAGGTTACTCCTACATCAACTTCAACTGATGTCCGAATTACAATTTTGCAACCTCTTTCTCGCCAGTACTACACAAAAAATTATGCGCTACCCTCCCTCCACCTTTAGACTTCAACAACCAGATTTTCTTAAAAGAAAACCTGTTGAACGCCTTTGAAATAAAGCAGGTCACATGTAACAGCTCAGGCCACCGCTTGTAGAAATTGTCCTCTTTGGAGCCTTCATCCCTCATGGTTTTAAAACACGTCTACAAGGGAAAGGTATCCAAGCACTTATAAATCACTCTTCGTTATCCTCCCCAATCGATGTGGGATTCGCCTAAGGAAAGTCTTACACTCACCACCCCTTGGGACTCAGCATCCTCGCTGAGGTTTGGCCCAGCACCGGCCCAGCACCGGCTCTGATACCAATTGTAACAGGCCAGGCCACCGCTTGTAGAAATTGTCCGTTTTGGAGCCTTCTTCCCTCACTGTTTTAAAACACATTTATAAGGGAAAGGTATCCAAGCACTTATAAAGCACTCTTCATTCTAATCCCTAACCGATTTGGGATTCATCTAAACCAATGTGGGATTCTCCTAAGGCAAGTCTTACACTCTCTAATACTAAGTTTGTCACGCCCTAAGACTATACCATGGATGTAACACAGTACTTGGAGTCACGAGTGACCCCAAGTCAACCCCTGGTCTATCATACACTAGTATTCTGAGTAAAACATGCACAAAAGAAATTTTAAAATAATAACATAAAAGGTAACTACAAGGTAACTACAACAGCGCAGGAGGTATCAGGGACCTCCCAATGTGATACCTTTATCGGTGCCATCCCCAGTATATGTTGATAACTTCAGAGTAGGAAGTCAGAAGCATAGCGTATAAATGAGTTGATTTTATTTGTTAAATACATAAGATTTGATTAAGACGATAGACAATATTAGATTATCAGATAGGTGTGAGAAAGAGAGTGAAATGTAGGATTCCCACCTCCATCCTTTCAGATGTGTTACAGTTCCATGTTTTGTTTCATTGCAGTAAGTTCCTACCTCTTAGTTTTGATTCCAGTATAGCAAAGGGCATAAGGATTGAGGCGATGTTTCCCAAAGTAAGGAGTAAGTGAAGATGGATTGGTTGATTCCAGAAAGTGTTTGAAAGAGTAAGGGGCCCTTATGATTATGTAAGTTGTGCAGGCCCTCACGGTAATAAGTTAGAAGAGCAAGTAAGACTACTAGCTTACTCGAAGAGGGAGTAGGAGATCCGTCAGTGATAGACTTCCAGTAATAGTGAAGTTCAAGTCAGAAAAAGGCTAAATCCACCGTAGCATGCTAACGACGGCAGGTATGTCTGCAAGATAATAGTTAAAATCTTAGCTGTCATATCGAAAGACAGGGAGATTATATGAATAAGATGGGTCCGACTGCAAGTCAGAAGAAGTATAGGTTGGAACTTGACTGGTAACCTTATTCACAATGTACGGCAGGTACCTTGAACCCCAGAGCTCAGTTTAAGGAAGATGAGGGTGAAGAGCATGAATACTAGATTTGACCTCCAGATTGATAGAACATCGTGTATTAAGGACTAAACCTCGGACTGACAGCTAAGAGATAGTAAAATTGTAGTTTAGAATGTTGCGGTACATCCGCCTAAGGAGAAGGTAAGAGGGTGCCGACCCAGAGACTCTAATCTAGTGTGGCCCAGAGACAAGGTCCAAC
>JACEIK010000006.1:164716-177800 GCA_018107945.1 Datura stramonium | reverse complement strand
GGGGGCCGGTGGAGGTGCTCGTAGTTAGTAGGCGAGTTGAGTGATTTATTTTTGGATGGTTTTGACCCGGGTAGGGGTATATAGATTGTGTGTTGGTTGGTACCTTCCGGCTTATGGGGCTGTTATAGGTCCTTCTATGTTATATATGTATATACATGTTATTTATTAGCTGATAGACAGTAGGTCGTCACGCCGACAGGTATGCTTCTACCTTACCTTCAGTACAGATAAGCTTATTTCAGATTCCGCCAGCCCAGACAGTTTTAGATACTTTCTGCTATTCAAAATTACTAGTATTGTTGCTTATATTTAGTTATGCTCAGTTTGCTTTATATACTCGTTACCAGCGGTACTGACGCCTGTTTGGGGCGCTGCATTACTTTCCTGCAGGTACCTATAGACGAGGAGCCGATCCCTCATGATTCCAGCCAGCTCATAGAGTCATCAGCCCCTATCATCTGGAGCTAGACAGCTAGATGTTTATTTCCATTATTTTGTTGTACAGTACGGGTAGGCTGGGGCCCTGTCCCGACCATCTTATCAGTATTCTTAGAGGCTTGCAGATTGTATGTTTCCCTTTGGTTAGCTGTGCCGGTCGCGTGAGGTCGTGCGTATGTTTTAGTTGCTTATGTCGGTCGTGTGAGGCCTCGATCAGTTGATAGTGGTGACCTTGTCGGTCACATATCTGTTTAGCATCTGTTTTCTTGATTCAGAAGTAACTAGACAGTATGGTGGCCTTGTCGGCCCGCATAGGTTCCATCATACTACTGTTGTTATGGTTAGCTGTTGTTTACTTACAGGGGGCTATAGGCCTAGTCGGCCGGAGGCTGTATTTACAGCCGTTATATAGCCCATCATTTTCTTGAATCAGAGTTAGAGTCAGCCAGGCACCAGAAGTGCTTAGGCTTAGCGGTCCAGCAGTTCAGGTCCTAGCAGGGCATCAGGTGCCAGTCATACCCCCCAATGCGGGGCGTGACAATAAAAGTATGCATCAGTACTTTGAATGTACTGAGTAAGTGGGGGAAAGAATAACTGAAATACAAAGTCTGAACTAAAATGACATGCAATAACCAACCAGTAAACTGAACTAAACTACTGACGTAAACTGAAATGGTCAAGATGACCCTGCCTGATGGTCAAAGACATTCCCTAAGTCTGAAACACTGAGTCTGAGAGACCAAACTGAACTGATCTTAACTGAACTGAACTGTCAAAACTTAGACTGAACTGAGCTGACTAGTGGGAGAGTCTCTAACTAACATATAATAATGTGAGCTAGACGTGGAGTCCAGTGTATACACCCCACCGATAGGACCCAATATACCTTGCTAGGGTATAAAGGCATAAACTGGGTGATCACAAAAGTTTGGGGCCAATCAGGCCAAGTAATACTGTAACCTATGTTGGCAACGTAGTTTTGGGAACTTGGTGCGCTGGAACCCCGGCCTGCTTGGTGCTAAGTCGTACTCTCACTAGAAAACATAAAATAAAATACTAGGCTGATAGCTCGAAACTGGGGTCCAAAACTAGTCAGGGACATATAACTGAAAGTACCCTGAGAGTCTTATCGGACCAGATTCTGAAACTAGGTTCTAGACTAGTCAGAGCTGCTTATCTGGAAGCGTCGTAACAATCTAAGAACAATCTGTAAACTGAAATGGGGTCATAGGGCTGGTCAGGGTTATATATATATCTAAAATGTCATGACCGCCTAATGGACCAATAAACTAGGTTCTGTGTTTGATTTTGAGAACTGGGAGGCACCACTGACACCTCGGGAAAAGACTGAAGTCAAATTGATCGGTTGACAATTTCTGTATAGTTTTGAAGAAGTTTTACATTTTAACTGAACTAAACTACTAAGAAGCTAATAGAGAACTCAACTCATTCCAACTACACGAGAATTTCATAATATAGCGAAATTTCAAGAATTCAAGAAATCTCATCCGTCAAGGCTAAAATCATTCTTATCAATGGAATATTTGCTCAACACATATATATAATAAGAATTACTAAGAAATTCACCCTAAAACATACTTCACAAACTAGACAGAATTTAATACACAAATAGCCTTTACTTGAAAATTTAGGGCTTAAATTCACTTTGGCAAGAACATCAACAATTTACTTAGGAACTAATGAAGATCATTTGAATAATAAACATGGATATTATCCAAGTGAAATTAACAAAAACTAATAAGAAAATTTCTTCGAATTCGATAGCTCAGGGATAAAACTGAAAGAGAAACTATGGGAGGGTTTTGGGGAACACAAGGGAAGGAAAATCATCTTGTTGAATTCCCACATACCTGGCTAAGAATTTCCCGAAGAAGAAGACCTGAACTGCTGCGGTGAAGGAAAACCCTAAGCCTACTAGAGAGTTTCTTGAGAGAACTTTTGATAAGTTTTTCGAGAGTAAACGTGACAATGAGGGGAGGAACCGTCCAAACCCTCTAATAAGTCCGAATTTACGTCCAAAATGGCATAATTTAAAGGTTAGGAAAATAGAAAATTACTAAATAGCCCTTAGAAAATCACTGGGAAAAACTTCAAGGTGACCCTAACGGGTGACCTAACAAGTCGTGGTGACTGGCCACGACTCGTGGTCACCCCTATTGAGTACACTGCCTGGATCCTCAGTAGGTCACTACGAGGGACCCAATGAGTTGTGGTGACTAACCACGACTCGTGGTCACTAGTCGTGAACTTCACCGCCTCACTTCTGAAGTTCTATACTAGGCTTGACCACGAGTCACACGACGAGTCATTGCCATTGATGATGGCTCGTGGTGACACTCATTAGGTGCACTGCGTAACAACTAACAAGGGCTGATAACGGGGAACATAACGAGTCATTACAGGTGACCACGACTCGTGGTCACTATCCGTCAAGTACACTGCCTCTCACTTCATACTTCTAATTCCTCCTTCCCACGACTGACCTAACGAGTCGTTAGGTCTCACAACGACTCATTAGGTGAGTCGTCCTGAGACATTTTCTGCAGGTTTTTGAATTTTCTGATTTAAGTCTCAGATCTAGTCTTTTGAGTTTTAAGGGCATTACAATATCTCCCCCTTGGAAACATTCATCCTCGAATGTTAGAAAACACACAGGAGAGCAGAGAATAACAATCAAAATTCCAGATACTATTCATTTAACTCCAAAACTGACGGAACGACTACCTCCGTTTCAAGATACATAAGTGAACTGAATTCTTTCTTCATACATACATCTAAAGCCTTAAAAGAAACTTATACACATGAATTGAATCCCACAACTAAATCAGTTTCTAAGGAAAAACTAACCTTTTAAGATATAACAGAGTTGGTAGAGAAGAAGTGCGGGTATTTGGACATCATATCTGCTTCAGCCTCCCACGTAGCTCCCTCAACCTGTTGATTTCACCATAAGACTTTGACCGAAGCTATTTCCTTATTCCTTAGCTTACGATCCTGATGGTCAAGGATCTGGGCAGGTACTTCCTCATATGAGAGGCTATCTTTTATTCCTACACTGTCCAATAGAACAACTGAGGTTGGATCTCCAATGCATTTCTTCAAAAGTGACACATGGAAAACTGGGTGTACAACTACTAATTCTGACGGTAATTCTAGCTCATAGGCTACATTGACGATACGCTTTAAAATTCTTAAGGTCCCACGTACCTCGGACTGAGCTTTCTCTTCTGGCCAAACCTCATCACCCCTTTCATAGGCGAGATTTTCAGGTAAACCCAATCATCAACTGCAAACTCTAACTCTCTTCTCCACACACCGGCATAAGATTTCTGGCGGCTCTAAGCAGTTTTCAACCTTTCTCGGATAAGATGAACTTTCTGCATTGCTTCATGAACTGAATCTGGCCCTGTCAAGGTAGCTTTACAAACCTCGAACCACCCTATAGGTGATCTATTCCTTCTTCCATATAATGCTTCAAATGGGGCCATCTAAATGCTAGAGTGGTAACTGTTGTATGCAAACTCGATAAGAGGCAAATGGTCATCCCAATTCCCCTTAAAATCAATCGCACATGCTCTTATCATATCTTTTAGGGTTTGAATAGTCCGCTAAGCTTGCCCATCGGTCTGTAGGTGGAAAGATGTTCTGAGCATGACTTGAGTGCCTAGTCCCTTTTGAAAGGATTTCCAAAAGTGTAAGGTGAACTGAATTCCTCTATCTGAAATGATAGATAAAGGCACCCCATGGAATCTGACTAACTCTCGGATGTAAATTCTAGCATAGTCCTCAGCTGAGTCTGTGGTTTTGACTGGGAGGAAGTGAGCTTACTTAGTCATTCGGTCTACTACTACCCAGATCGAGTCATGCTGCTGACGAGTCCGGGGTAGACCTATAATGTAGTCCATATTTACTTCTTCCCACTTCTATATGGGTATACTAATATCTTGAGTCATGCTTCCTAGTCTTTGATGCTCCACCTTGAATTGCTGGTAGTTAGGGCACTTGGCTACGAATTCAGCAATGTCTCTCTTCATGTCGTTCCACCAGTAAATATCCCGCAGATGGCTGTACATTTTATAGCACCAGGGTGAATGAAGTATCTCTAGATGTGTGCCTCAGCCAGTATTTGCTGTCTCAACTTACCAAAATCCAGTACACAAAACTTGCCCTAGTATCAGAGCACCCCATCTCCCGCTTGGGAGAAAGCTTCTATTTCTTTTCTGAGGACTACTCCCTTAAGCCTATGTAAGATGGGATCCTCATCCTGTCTGGACTTGACTTCAACTACCAAGGATGAATCTGACCCGCTTTCCATTACCACACCACCTTCGGCTGAATCCACCAACTACACCCCTAATCGGGCTAGTCCGTGAACACCTTTCGCTAACTCCCTCTTCCCTTCCTCAATGTGAGCTACACTCCCCATAGACCGTCTTCTTAGGGCGTTGGCCACCATATTGGCTTTACCCGGGTGATATAGCACACTCATCTCATAGTCCTTTAGCAGCTCCAACCACCGTCTCTGACGAAGGTTTAGGTCCTTCTAGCTGAACACATACTGAAGGCTCTTGTGATCTGTGAACACATCCACATGAGCCCTATAAAGATAATGTCTCCATATTTTTAGCACGAATACCACTGCTGCCAACTTCAAGTCATGAGTTGGATAATTCTTCTCATGAATTTTGAGCTGTCTGGAGGCAAAGACTATCACTTTTCCCTGTTGCATTAGAACGCAACCGAGTCTAACTCTGGAAGCGTCACAACAAACAAGCAACCCATCTGATCATTCCGTCAAGGTTAAAACTGGAGAGGTAGCGACTCGAGTCTTTAAATCCTGAAAACTCTTGTCACAGTTATCCGACCACTGAAATTTCACTTTCTTATGAGTTATCCTAGTTAGAGGAGATGTTATAGAGGAGAAACCTTCCACAAACTGTCGGTAATAACCAGCTAAGCCTAGGAAACTCCTGATTTCAGTAGAAGAGGTAGGTCTGGGTCAATCTTTCACTGTTGTTATCTTGTGAGGATCTACTTGTATTCCTTCATTTGAGGCCACATGACCTAGGAAATTCACGAACTTTAACCAGAACTCGCACTTGCTGAACTTGGCGAACAACTGGCAGTCCCTGAGTGTCTACAATGCTAACCTTAGGTGATTGGCATGCTCTTCCTCATTTTTGGAGTATACTAGAATGTCGTCGATAAATACAATTATGAACATATCCAGATATTGCTTGAAGACTCTATTCATTAGATCCATGAAGGCTGCTGGGGCGTTCGTTAATCCGAAGGGCATCACCAAAAACTTGTAGAGACCATACCGAGTTTTGAATGTTTTTTTCGGTATGTCACACACCTTGACCCGTAGATAATGGTACCCTAACCTGAGATCAATCTTGGAGAAATAACTAGCTTTCTGAAGTTGGTCAAATAGGTCGTCAATTCTGGATAGGGGAAACTTGTCCTGGACTGTGACTTTGTTCAGCTGACGGTAATCTATGCACATTTTGAGGGTACCATCTTTCTTACGCACGAATAACATTGGAGCTTCCTAGGGAGAGATGTTGGGTCTGATAAAACTCTTGTCAAGAAGATCTTTTAACTACTCCTTCAACTCTTTAAGATCAGTTGGAGCCATTTTGTAAGGAGGGATGGAGATAGGCTGAGTATATGGGAGGAAGTCTATTCCGAAGTCCATTTCCTGCTCAGGGGGAACTCCGAGAAGATCCTCAGAGTTGGGATTCTTAACTCGAACCAGATGATATATATATCCCTTGGAGATGAGTTTCTAGGCCTTAAGGTAGGTAATAAACCTACCCTTAGGCGCTGAACTACTGCCCATCAATTCTAACACTGGCTCTTTGGGAAACTAAAACTTGACAACTCTAGTTCTACAATCAACTGAGGCATAGCAGGAGTGTAACCAATCCATGCAGAGAATAAGGTCAAAGTTTACCATGTCCAACTCTACAAGATCGGTTGGAATAACTTTATTCAGGACTGAGATTGGGTAGTTTCTATACACCCGACTGCCTCTAACTGACTCACCAACTAGGGTGGAGACTGAGAATGGTTCTGAGAGAACATCTGGACTGAGGTTGAACTAGACTGCTATGTAGGGAGTCACGAATGAAAGAGTGGCTCCTAGGTGTAGGAGGGCATACACGTCTATATGGAAGAGATGTAACATACTAGTAACTACGTCAGGTGAGTTTTCATGATCCTGACGAAAAGATAGAGCATAGAAATGATTCTGCCGCTGACCGCCACTTGTACCTGATATGTTGGCCTACTGAGCTGGTCGGCCTACTGGGGATGATGATCTGGTCGATTGTGAACTCCCTCGCCCTGCTGACGGGCACTCCCTAAGCCTATGTCCGAGCTGTCCACACCCAAAACAACCCTCTTTTCCCTGAAGGCACTTCCCCGGGTGATTCTTGCGCACTTGGAGAAAGCTGGATACCTGTTCCCGACACTGAAACTCTGAGACGGAGAGCCAGATTCCCCACCCCTCCGGTCCTGACGGGACCGAAAGGTAGGGGCACTGGCTGAACTGGGTGTTGGGGCCCTCTACTGCTGCTGCTGTGGGCAGCTACCACCGCCAGACCTCTGATGGTCGTATTATGACTGGCCAGTTCTTGCTCTTTTGTTCTTTCGCTCCATATCCTTTAGCTTTTCAGTCTCAATCTGCTGGGAATTGACAATCAGACTGGAGAGATCCATGTCTCTAATTAGCATTGTTGTTCTGCACTCCTTACGAACCAGGTTCGACACTCCGTTCATAAATTTCAACATGCGAGCCCTTGTCTCGGCTACCATATTTGGAGCGTACTTTGATATCCTGGTAAACTCCAGAGCTTACTCCTCCACTGTTCTATTTCCTTGCCTCAAGTTCACAAACTCCGCTATCTTGGCCTCCCAGAGATCTCGAGGGAAAAATCTATCCAGAAAGGCTGTGTTGAACTCCTCCCACTCCACCGGTCCTGCTCCTGCTAGTCGCCCCTTCTTCCACTGCTCGTACCAGACTTGGGCTACCCCTTTAAGCTGGTAAGCAGCCAGGTCAGCACTCTCGGAGGAGCCGACACCCATAATATGGGTAATCTTCCTAATTTCATCCACGAACTCTTGGGGGTCCTCCCCTACTTTGGATCCCTAAAATGATGTAGGGTTCATTCAGGTGAAATCCCGCACCCTCGCAACTGCTGCAGACCCGTTGGTGTTCATCGACACCACCTGCTGGTTCACCTGGTTGGTGACTATTTGTGCTAGAAATCGGATGTCCGCCCTAAATTCAGCAGTAGATATGGAATCATCTTGAGGAGCTGTTGGGGCTGGTGAAACCCTGGATGTAAAATGGTACTTGAAGTCACAAGTGACCCCAAGTCAACCCCTGGTCTATCATACACTGGTATTCTGAGTAAAACACGCACAACGAAAATTTTGAAATAATAACATAAAAGAATTTTTATGAAATTTAAGATGAATCTTAAAACATGAAATTCTGAAAATCTGTAGTCTGAAAGCCTTCTAACTGATGAGTTACTGGAACAAGCCCCCATCTAACTCTAAGTATAAATAAAAACTGTAATCTAACTATATGAAACTAAAATAAGGCCCTCGAATGATAAGGTCTCACACTTCAACTACGGCTGAGGAGGATCTGAATCGTGGTGCTAACACTGCTGAGTATGGGAACCTGCAGTTGTATCATAAAACGATACAACATAAAATTATGCGTCAGTACTTTGAATATACTGAGTAAGTGGGGGAAAACATAACTGAAATACAAAGTTTGAACTGAAATTACATGCAATGACCAACCAGTAAACTGAAACTAAACTACTGAAGTAAACTGAAATATTCACGACGGGGACGTACACCCGGATTGTAGACACGGGACAAGAAACCCCGAGAGACCCTAAGTTGACCCATGGCATAAGCATGCATCTAATCTTAATCAAATAAGAGGAATACTTAGCATATCATCATAGTGAAAATGTAATGATAGTGTAACACCTGGAAGTACTAGACATATACATAAGCTGAGTTCTACATCCTGTCTAAAAGCCTCTACTACATAAGATGGGTTGATGGGACAACATCCCCAACTAACCCGACCGATACTGAAACATAAATAACATGAAAGTCTGTCAAACGGCCCTCGGAACATGAGGACTCACCAATAAGGTGAGAGCGAGAGCTGAGAAAAACTAAGGATGAGGTTGAGCATGAGATCCGGACCCTGTATCATAAAATGATACAGCATAGAAACTATGCGGTTAGTACGTGGAATGTACCAAGTATGCAAGGTAAGTAAAATGGACATTTAAAAGGAAATAAAACTCACAAATAGTCATAGCAGAAGGACATCATGCTTATATCATTAATTTCGTAAGAAAACATAAGGATGAAGACTTTCAATCATTCATAAATCATTCATTCTCATAATCGTAAGAAAACTTTATCTAAACATAACTTAAGCCAGTAACAAAAATATAACAATGCATAAAACATGCGAAACAATGGGAGGACTCGTCTTAACCGACACCATCATGGTAGAGCCTTTCATGATGTCCCAACTATCTCACTCAAGTGGGCAGAGCCGACCCTGGCTTTCCAGTCAAGGGTCGTGCATTAGGCATGATATCACATTTGAGGGGATCGATATCAATACAATATATAACACTAAAACCCACGGTGGCACGTGGTTATGAGATACCGGCATAGTCCTTTGAACGTCGGGCTGCTAGTGCTAGACACAGCTCCCAAAAACATGCATATAGGCTCATACGTAAATAAATAACATCATGCATTAATATTTAGTTGGCTAAAATATAGCATTTATCATCATTGATCCCGTTTAAAATATTCTTAGACAAGAATCAAAGGCCCTTTTCATCGTCCAACATCATAAATCGATAAATCATGTAATTCATTCTTAAATCGTAAATTATTCTTCAACATGTGGGCATTGCCTAATACTTTGACATAATTCTTTCAAAAATATGCTCATAAACATGGGTAACTTGAAATCATGCTTTTCCATCATCAATAAACTCCAAATATTGAATATTCATCATAAATCATAACTTTTATGAACTTTCATCAATGGGCATTTTAGATTTAAAAAGCTTGAAACATGATTTTAAAGAAAATGATATAAAACGTGCCCAACATTCATAATTCAACAATTAAAACTCATTTAAATCAAACCCATAAAGAGAAATCACATTTTCATGCATTTGGGTAAAACTCCATGGAATTGAATAGGATGATTCATGATTAAATTCGAAATTTTGGCATGGGTGTGGAAGGATTCCCCATTCTAAACCCTACATACCTGAGGTAGACTGATTTTACTCTCCCTTGAATGCCCACAAAGAAATTGATTGATACCTTGGAGAAGAAGACCTTGAATCTCCCTAAAACCTCTCTAAAGCTCTTGCATGGGAATGGGTATGCATTAGGGACTTAACCCATTTTATCATACTCAGAAAAATACACAAAACATCGTAGTTTAGGGCCTCAAAGCATGGAAAAGTAAAAAATGCCCTTAATAAAACTTCCCTTAAAAATTGGTCTAGACGGACCAACGACCGATCCCATGGGTCGTTGCATGATACCATGGCTCGTGGTACAGAGTTGTTGAGTCCACTGCTTCAATTCATGCTTCA
Organism: Datura stramonium; assembly: GCA_018107945.1. Taxonomy (NCBI): domain Eukaryota; kingdom Viridiplantae; phylum Streptophyta; class Magnoliopsida; order Solanales; family Solanaceae; genus Datura; species Datura stramonium. Next base: position 167,664 of record JACEIK010000006.1, on the reverse strand, counting down.
GGTTCTTCCCATGACGCGACGGGACGAGTCGTTGTATTAATCGACGGGTCGTTGGATCAACTGTTGTCAGCTCATTGACAATTCTAAACTTCCCTTACCACGAGCCTCACCACGACTCGTGGTGTCTTCCAATGAGTCGTGGTCTCAATCCGTTGTAAGAACTGGACATTTCAACCCACAAACAACAACTAGAAACAACTGGCCGTCACTCCTCACCATGGATCGTGGGATGTCCCATGGTTTCCCCATCAGCCTAAGTTCAGCCATTCCTACGACCGCTAACAACGACTCGTTGTTCCTTACAACGAGTCGTTACACAGTCCCCTGTCACCACTGCCTCCCTGAACCCCCATACCACGACTTCTTACTACGACTCGTGGTATCCAACCACGAGTTGTTGAGTCGCCCGTCCTAAGATATTTTTTTTTAGTTTTCTGCACTTTTCAAATTCAACTCCCGAGTCTATTCTTAGGCCTTACTGAGGTATTGAAATATCTCCCTCTTGGAAACATTCATCCTCGAATGTAGGAAACAAGTAGCAAACAGAAACATACAATTTATCATAGCCATATACTGATAATTTTAATCGAAACTCTTACAGGATGATTACCTCCGAATAAAACCACATAGTTGAACTGATCTCATACTTCACATACACATTCATACACATAAAAGAAACTTGTACACATGAACTGAGCATGAAAACTAGATAGATTCATAGGGCAAAACGGATACCTCAAGTCGGAACTATGCCGGTAGAGAACAAATGTGGGTATCTAGCCATCATATCCTCTTCGTCTTCCCTCATAGCTCCCTCAACATGCTGATTTATCCATAAACCTTAACTGAAGCTACTTCATTGTTTCTCAATTTTCAAACCTGACGATCCAAGATTTCAACAAGAATTTCTTCATAACTGAGGCTTTCTTTTACCCCAACGCTGTCTACCAGGACTACCAAGGCTGGATCACCCAAACACTTTTTCAAAAGTGACACATGAAAGACGGGATGAACTGAAGATAACTCCGATGGCAATTCCGACTCATATGCCACTTTACCAACTCTTCTCACAACTCGGTAGGAACCAACATATCAGGGACTGAGTTTCCCTTTCTTTCCAAATCGCATCACTCCCTTCATGGGAGAATACCTTCAAAAACACCCAATCGTCAATCTCAACTCAAGATCCCTCCTCCTTGCATCCGCATAAGACTTTTGGCGACTGGGGGCTGTTTTCCATCCTTCCCTTATTATCTAAACCTCATTTGTAGCTTTATGAACTGAATTTGGCACTATCATTATTGCCTTACCAACCTCGAACCATCCGATGGGAGATTTTCATCTCTGCCCATAAAGAGCCTCAAACAGAGCCATCCCAATGGTGGCATGGTATTTGTTATTATCGGCAAACTCAATAAGAGGCAATGATCATCCCAACGACCCTGTTATTGAAGTACCCCATCTCCCCTTTGGAACAACCTCTACCTTCTTATTTGAACGACAACCTTCGACTTTACTAAGATAGGATCCTCACTTTACCTAGCTTTGCCTTCGATCATCAAGAAAAATTCCGACCCATCCTGAACCATGACACCACACCTTATACTTATAATCATGCTTAAAACACAAAACGTTCAAATCCACCTGAAGCTCATCCGGAATCCTCCGGACTCAACCCAAATATTCAATTCAACCATAAAACACATTCCAGACCTATTGGAATCATCAACCACCGATATCATGTTTTTTTATTGAAAGTCAACCATGGTTAAACTCAACCTCCTTAAAGCTCCCGACTTAACCAAAAAGTTCAAATTACTCCTGAATCACCTCGGGACCCACACAACTACCCAACTAAGTCATAAATCACCATCCAGTACTAACAGAACTTTCAGAACCCAAATTCGAGCTCATTAACCTGAAATGTTGACTTTAGTAAAACCTCTCAAACTTCAGACCTCCCAAAAATTGAGAATCTTATCCAACCTTCATTGGATCATCTTGGAAATTATGTCATCCATCTCCGCAAGTCATAAGTAGCAAAATAAGGATACAAAAAGGTTCAAGCTAGGGAAATGGGTAAAAATCACGAAATGACCATGTGGGTTGTTGCACTTCTAGGTTTTGGCTAATCATTGCACTTTCTAAACTTCTACATGTACGGCACCAATAGCAGGAGTAGGGAGTAATCCTGGACATACACATCCTAACTATCATTTACATCATGGGGAACACCCATAGAGCCTAGAGTAAGGAAATTATGAGCACAAATTATCTAAGGAATCCAAGCTGGGCATGTACTTGATATAACACGATTCTCATGAGCCGGTAAGGCAAATCTTAAGGAATGAGTTTATAAAGGTGAGCATACTAAGGGATATGAGCTCACATACGCAACGAGGGTCATGACATGGAGCTGAATTTATGGAGTCATGGAGTAATGTTGGAATCGCTGACTGATAGGGTTTCCCATCATCTTAGAGTTCTGAACATAAGCATGGGTTGAGCGTAACATCAAGCGACATACGAGAGAAACATCTAAATGAGAATGGGTTGATTATCCCTAAGTACCATCTCTAGAACTTCTTTGCTAATACTTAAGACCCGACATGACCCTTCACTTACCATCTCTCTCTTAGATTAGAACTATCATTCTAGGGATCTGGGACCCTTTATTACAGTTGCACTAATATCACTAGCTCCAGACTGCTCATTCACCTCCAAAGCTATCGTTGAATATTTCATACTCTTAGCCATTACCTACTTCCCACAAAATAGATCTCATACTAAGGTGCATACACGAATCCCATACCTTGTATAGTAGGCTCTCGGAACTAGAAATCGTGGTAGGTGTTCGGCTGTCTGGATGACTACACGCAAGTGCACGTGGTCGAACAAGTAGTAAGTGGCTCAAGTAAGCCAAGTATCGATCCCACAGGGACTAGACT
>JACEIK010000006.1:103865-140276 GCA_018107945.1 Datura stramonium | reverse complement strand
GAAGTAGTTGTGAAGCTAAGTTCGGTTAAATGATTAGAGGTACGAAAGTCCCTAATCAAGAGCATAAACCCCACAAACCACATCCACGTAATTGAATTGCGCACAAACTAGAATGTCACATCCCCGCTCAATAATGTAGTTGTGAGGCTAGTTTGTCGTGTTTAGAGGCTCGAAAGACCATGAACATGCAATTGTAATTATGTGACACGACAAGTGATAATTCCGTACTTAAACCATTACAAAGAGTAGTATCGCATGATTGTCCGGTGTTAGCTCTAGTTTCTTCTTGAATGTTTTCAGAGTATTTCTGTGACCACCCCTAGACTTAATTAAACTTTATCGAAAAAGTCTATATCAACACTTTCAAAAATAAATATCACACTTGAACTTTATAATTATCTGAATTGGTCCAGTCCCTGTGGGTTCAACATCCGGCTCTTAAAAAGGGCCACTATATTACTTGTATGACCACGTACACTTGCGTGTGCACTCTGGGAGTCGTCAATAGGATGGAGATAGGCTGAGTATCTGGGAGGAGGTCTATTCCAAAGTCTATTTCCCACTCAGGGGGAACTCCGGGAAGATCCTCAGGAAATACCTCTGGGATCTCACTAACTACTAGAACCGACAGAATGGTTGGGGTCTCAGAGTTGGGATCCTTAACTCGAACCAGATGATATATACATACCTTGGATATGAGTTTCTGGGCCTTAAGGTAGGAAATAAACCTACCCTTAGGTGCTGAACTGCTGCCCGCCATTCTAGCACTACCTCGTTGGGAAACTTGAACTTGACAACTCTAGTTCTGCAGTCGACTGAGGCATAGCAGGAGCGTAACCAATCCATGCCAAGAATAATGTCAAAGTCAACTATTTCTAACTCTACAAGATTGTTTTGAATAAGATTATTTAGGACTTATACTAGATAGTTTCTATACACCCGACTGGCTTTAACTGACTCGCCAACTAGGGTGGAGACTGAGAATGGTTCTGAGAGGACTTCTAGACTTATGTTGAACTGGACTACTATGTAGGTTGTCACAAATGAAAGAATGGCTCCTAGGTCTAGGAGGGCATACACGTCTATATGGAAGAGACGTAACATACCAGTAACTGTGTCGGGTGAGTTTTCCTGATCTTGACGGGAAGATAGAGCATAGAAATGATTCTGGCACTGACCGCCATCTGTACCTGATGTGTTGTCCTGCTAAGATGGTCGGCCTACTGGGGCTGATGAGATGGTGGATTATGATCTCCATCGACCTGCTGATGGGCACTCCCTAAGCCTGTGTCCAAGCTGTCCACACCCAAAACAGCCTTATTTTCCCTGAAGGCACTCCCCCGGGTGATTCTTTCCGCACTTGGGGCAAGTTGGATACCTATTCCTGGCACTGAAACTCTGAGACTGAGAGCCAAATGCTACACCCCTCCGGTCCTAATGGGACCGAAAGGTAGGGGCGCTAGCTGAATTGAGTGTTGGGTCCCTCTACTGCTGTTGTGGGCGGCTACCACCGCCATACCTCTAATGGTCGTAATCTTACTGACCAGTTCTTGCCCGTTTGTTCTTTCGCTCCATATTCTTTAGCTTTTCAGCCTCAATCTACTGGGCACAGACAATCATACTGGACAGATCCATTTCTCTAATCAGCATTGCTGTTCTGCACTCCTTAAGAACCAGGTTCGACACTCCGTTCACGAATTTCAACATGCGAGCCCTTGGCTCGGCTACCATCTCCAGAACGTACTTTGAGAGCCTGGTAAACTTCAAAGAATACTCCTCCACTATTCTATTTCCTTGCTCATTAACTCCTCTACCTTGGCCTCCCTGAGCTCTCAAGGGAAAAATCTATCCAGAAAGGCTGTGTTGAACTCCTCCCACTCCACCGATCCTGCTCCCGCTGGTCGCCCCTCCTTCCACTGCTCATACCAGACCTGGGCTACCCCTTTAAGCTGGTAGGTAGCTAGTCAGCACCCTAGGAGGAGCCGACACCTATAATACGGGTAATCTTCCTGATTTCATCCACGAACTCTTGGGGGTCCTCCCCTACTTTGGATCCCTGAATGATGGAGGGTTTATTCGGGTGAAATCCCACAACCTCGCAGTTGCTGCAGACCCATTGGTGTTCATTGGAACCACCTGTTGGTTCACCTAGTTGGTGACTATTTTGGCCACCAATTGGATGGCTGCCCTGAATTCAGGGTAGATATGGAATCATCTTGAGGAGCTATCGGGGCTGGTGGGGCAGGTCTGTTGGCGTTATCGGCGCTTCTTCCATTACCGCGTCTAAGAGGCATGGTTCACTTAAATGAAACAACGCACGAGTGAGAAGAGCGCTTCTGAAATTGAAGTTTAATGCATGATAAGGAGTATGAAGAAATGGGAATTTCCCTAATAACATCTTGTAGTATCCTCATCATAAGTGTGGCACGTTTCACACGCATGAAAAGGACTCTACTCGATACGACTTTCAGACTTTCCGAGGACACTCTAAACCAGGCTTTGATACGAAGTTTGTCACACTCCAAGATTACACCTTGGACGTAACACGGTAATTGAAGTCACAAGTGACCCCAAGTCAACCCCTGGTCTATTATACACTGGTATTCTAAATAAAACATGCACAGTGGAAATTTTGAAATAATAACATAAAAGAATTTCTATGAAATTTAAGATGAATCTTAAAACATGAAATTCAGAACATTTGTAGTCTGAAAGTCTTCTAACTGATGAGTTACTGGGACAAGACCCCAGCTAAATCTAAGTATAAAAAATAGTAATCTAATTGTAAGAAAATAAAATTAGGCCCTCGAATGATTAGGAGTCACACTTCAACTGCGGCTGAGGAGGATCTGAATCATGGCAGTTAACGCTGCTGAGTCTGGGAACCTACAACTATATCATGAAACGATACATCATAAAAGTATGCGTTAGTACTTTGAATGTACTGAGTAAGTGGGGGAAATCATAACTGAAATACAAAGTCTAAACTGAAATGACATGCAATGACCAACCAGTAAACTGAACTAAACTACTAATGTAAACTGAAATGGTCAAGATGACCCTGTCTGATGGTCAAAGACATGCCCTAAGTTTGAAACACTAAGTCTGAGATAACACACTGAACTGATCTGAACTGAACTGAACTATCAAAACTAAGACTGAACTGAGCTAACTAGTTGGAGAGTCTCTAACCGACATATAACCATGTGAGCTAGACGTGGAGTCCGATGTATACACCCCACTGATAGGACCCAATATACGTTGCCAGGCTATAAAGACATGAACTGGGTGATCACAAAACTCTGGGGCCAATCAGGCCAAGTAATACTGTAACCTACGCTGGCAACGTAGTTTTGGGAACCTTAGTGCGCTAAAAACCCAGCCCGCTCAGTGCGAAGTCCTACTCCCACTGGAAAACTTTTATACCCCGGAGAATCGAAGGATCAGACCTAGGAGTCAAACGGGGAAAATTTAGGAAAATAATGCAGCAGTTCAGGACAAGTCACTGATGACTCGTGAGGAGACCCCACGAGTCGTTAGATGGCTCATGGGGAGGCTAGAATGGGCTAAGGAGCTAAGGTCCCCACGAGAGTGGGAACGACTCGTGGTCAGCTACCACGAGTCGTCAGGTCTCCCGTGGGGTGAGGTTGAGGGTTACCTGGTAGGTCTGATCGGTGCACCTAACGGATAGGACCGCACGAGTCATGTCCAGTCCTAACAACTCGTGAGGTGGGTCATGAGCAAGCCTGTGGAAATTTAATTAAGGATGAGGCATTGTACTTGACAGAAGGTGACCACGACTCGTGGTCACGGGTGACGAGTCGTTGAGTCACTCGTTATGAGCCCAGCCGGCCTGGTATCTAGTGTACTTGACGGGCGACATGACGAGTCATTTCCCATCCTGACGAGTCGTCAGGTCACCTGTTAGGGTTACTTGACAGTTATTTCCTACGAATTAGTAAGGTCCTTCTCATAATTTCCCAAACCCCTAGGGCTTAAACTATGTCGTTTTGAGGTCGGGGCAGGGTCTCTTAAGGGAGATTAATCCATGTAAAGCCTCATTTTATGCTTGCAAGAGTTAGAAAAAGAATTAGAAGGTCATTCAAGTGTTCTTCCTCAAATTCTCCAAATTCCTTCTTGGGCTCCCTGGGGAAATTAAGAATCAAGTGTTTCCAGGTATGTGGGGTTCTGAATGAGTGGTTTAGTCCCTACCCATGCCCAATTTTTCCCAAATTCTATGTTTAAACATACCAATTCTTTATGGGTCTTAACCCAATTGTATGTTTCTTCAAAAGTCGATATAAGCTTGTTGTAGTATGTCTAAAATCATGGGTTTTGAATTATTGGTTTGTTTTCACTTGTTCTACTCAATATTTGATGATATAATCCCTAAAAGCATAGGTTCCAAAATCATGAGGTTTTTAGTGAAGTTCATAGTTATGGTGATCCCTCAAGCATGATATGAATTTTTGAACTTTAAGCATGTTTTCAATTACTCATGTTATTATGATCATGTTTCCTATAAATTTAAGCATTTCAAGTACGTTGAAAATATGGGAAATTCCCACATATCGCTTATGATTCATGAGCTATGATCTTGATCGACCCACGGGCCCGATTTTATGGCTAGTATTATGAATTGTCAAGCGTGTTATGATTATCACGACTTAACTATCCATGCATGTCATGTATGAATTTCTATGAGCATGTTGCATGTTTTGGGAGTAGTACTCAACACTGAGTAGGTTCGGGGCCCAGGTTACGCCCCGAATCTCAAAACTACATGCCACCGTAGGTTATGTTTGGGACCTCCTCAGTTACTATCCCTTTTGCCCTATGGAGCCTTCATGAGTGATATCTCGTCTTTCATGGTTCTACCCTTGGCAAGGTATGAATGGCCTCCCTACTAGGCTTACAGGTCGGGCTCCATGTGTGATCAAATCAGGTATGTCGGTTATAGAAATCTCCCACTGTTCCTCATTGTTTTAGTGCAGTATGATTATGTTCTTTTGTCTCAAGCCATGTTTCATGAAATGTTTTTCTCTCATGTTGTGACTATGACAAGTTTATGAATGCTTTTGGGAAACCTTGAGCCTTACGATATATTTATGATTTCAGTCTTTATGATCATGATGTCCATCCTATAACTCTTATGTTTTTAAGTATTTTTTTACACACCTTGCATACTCGGTACATTCCAAGTACTGACCTGCATATTTTCTATGTTGTATCGTTTCATGATATAGGATCCGGATTGTCATGCCCCACCTTGGGAGGTATGACTGGCACCTGGTGCCTTACTAGGATCTGAACTGACTCAACTAGGCTTTCTCCCCAAATCAAGAAAATAACAGGCTATATCTCGGCTGTAAATACAATCTCCAGCCGATAAGGCCTTATAGCCACCTGTAAAGGAAAACAACTAACTAGAATGAGAGCAAATGTCCATCATACCTGTCACCAATACTACGGCTATGACTCCTGTTGTCACGATAAGGCATAAGTGCAACCCAGACCGGTGCCTGAACTAGATGCCCCTAGTCTGCCTCAGCCTCTACCGGCTGGAGTTGAGGGCCTATGCCCTACTGGAGATGTTGGAGCACATGGCCCTACTGAAGATTTATCCTGTCGGTCCCCATCACTCTGACCCCTAGCTGGACAATCCCTCATCCGATGACCCTCTTGCCCACACGTATAACATGTCGTGGAACCATACCTACATTCCCCAGAGTGACGTTGACTATAGATAGGGAAAAGTGGTACAGTAAATTTGCTCTACTCTGACCCCCTCTGCTACTGCGAACTTGCTGGTCGTGAGCTCTCGCCGAGCCCTGACGGCCCCCGGCGACCATACCTACTCCCCTGCTGTTGCTGTGGAGGTGGGGGTCTAGGCGATCTGTCTGATAATCATTGTCTGGGTCTTCCATGAAATTCTTCCTGCACATCACTTGGTCTAGTCCTGCAGCGCTGCTCCTGGCTTACCCTTTCTATCTCCTGTTGTCGCTGCCTGATTCTCTCGATATTCTGGGCAAATTCCTGGACACGGGAAATATCCATGTCCTCTGGTAGAGTTGCTATAATACATGTCTCCATATATTCTGAATTCATCCCCATGATGAACCGGTGTACCCTAGCTGGCATAGTATCTACAGAGGCTGGTGCATATCGGGCCAAGGAATCAAATCTCATAGCATACTCTCGAACACTCATCGTTCCCTGCTCCAGATGCAAAAACTTATCTACCCAGGCTTGGCGGATTTCCTGCGGAAAATAATGATCCAGGAAGGCCTTTGAAAAACTAGGCTAGGTAGTAGGAGGCAAATCTCTACCTCGGGACCTTTCCCAACTCTCATACCATAACACCGCAATATCTCGTAGCCAAAATACTGCTAAATCAACTGACTCTACAGGTGTGGCATTCATCACCCTAAAAATATGCTGCAATTGATCCAAAAAGTCCTGAGGGTTCTCATCCCGGTCCGTCCTTGTAAATTGCGGGGGACTCAATGCGAGAAACTCTCAGACCCTCGAACTACCCGGTCCTCCTTTTCAAGCCCGATAAAGGGTCAACAACCATCAATAATTATCAAAATAACAGCCCGACAAGAGCAACATCAATCACCAATAATATAATCCCGACAAAGCTCACAAATCATCTCGACTCAAAAATAAAAGCCCGAGAAGGGCAACGTCAATCATCAATAACAATTACCACAATAAAAGATACACTCATCCCACCCCCTACTAAAACAATACATTGTCCCCAATGTATGCATACAAAACAAATGAGGGTAAGAGCTCCCTGAAGTGGTCACTCTCATTATCATCATCATCTTCAGCCTCAGTAGCTCCATCATGGCCTTCATGTCTCAGATCCTCCTTCTCATCCCCATAGCCCTCGAATAAGTCGTCAATGGGGACTCAAACTATAGAAGGGTCAGCCATAGCTGTGTTGGCGCACTCATGTCGGGAACCACCATTGACGTCCGACCTATCCATTCCATTACTTCATCTCGGAGAGATGTGACAACCCCCTCCACAACATCCACATGTGAGCGAAACTTGGTCAAGCTGTCATATAGTGACTTCATCTCCTTTTTCACTGTCTTAGACATCAGGGAAGGGAGACTTTTATCCAATTTTTGAGGATGACTCTCGTGGGAGTGTGTCATCTCTGCAAGTTTGTGGAGGCTAGTTGGATGGGAAGATGTGGGAGGAGATGAGGCTCCCCTAATAGGGGCTTCTCCGAAAGCCTGGCCCTATGCCTCAGGATGTGGCATGTTTATATCGGGGGCCACGGAGGCCTGCTCTAACCCATGAGAAATGGACTCCTTGGGGACTTCGAAGGCTTGCATTCTTTTCTTCTTGCTCTTGGTAGCACCCATATCCCTTTTTCTATCCACTGTGATCACACCAGTATCGGAGTTGGGGGCCTCATCTAGGAAAAGTGTCACTCTGGCTCGAAGGAACAGCTGAGATATGAGCACAACATAGGGCATTGAGGTGCCAGCTTGACTTGACTTTCTCTTCATCTGAATTGCCACTATTTCCCCAAAGTTTATGGGGACCCCTCTCATGATACAAGCGATAAGGATGGTCGCTTCCAAATTTTCCTTCTACTCATTTTTCGAAGCATGATGCGGCCATTGAAATCCAACCATAGGTTGGCTTCAAATTTTAAATCATGCCGGGAGATTTTTCCACCCATAGAGGCCCAAAACAGTGTGTTGACGGCAATGATGGTAGCTATCCTGCTGAACTAGTTCTCGTTATCAGCAATTCTGCCTACATACTTAGAGTCGGTGTCAATCTCATCCTCCCAGAATAAAGAATTGATGGCCACCGATGTAATGTAAACTTCTACACCCCTTACCATAACTGAGGGAAGGCAGGGGAATTCGTCAACCTTGCCTCTATGATGCATTCTCTATTGCCTAGCCATGTATGATGCATAGAACACGAGCACGAAGCTATGGTAGAAGTCAGGCAGAGGATTGGCGAAGATGTGTCATTAGCAGTTGGTGAATTGCGTTGTGATGTTGGGGAAGTCACCCTGCTGCCCCACCATGTCGAAGCGCTTCTCTAACGTGATAAAGCGCTTCTTGCAAATAGCTAGTTCCCCTCCATGTCGGCACGCAAAAGATAATAGCTTCTATACTATTGGGGGCTGGGGTCGCCCTTGCTTCCCCCTTTCCTTTGCTTTAGATTAGGCCGGGGAGGTACCATTGGTTGGTTTCCTGGATGAAGTCATACAATGCAGGACCATTTTAGTGCCATACAACAATATTTCTTTCTGTATTTTTGTTTATGAAAAATAAAAACTGACATCTATTCTAAACTAAGGTAGAGAATTATAACAATTTTATGGAAAACAAGTTGAAGATTTTAGAGGTTAAGCATTGGCAGTACCAGTGAAACACCGGCAAAACGTAGGTAGAGACCCGCAAACCGCCAGTTAGCCGCCGGTCATTCACAGAAAATTGGGAAGAACATGGTTCATCCGGTTCCATACCGGTGTTTCACCGGTCTTGACTCACGGAGCGCCAGTGTAATAGAGGTCTGAGATAGTGGCCTGATGCCTTGTACCTCAACCTGTGTTTCATCCCGTGTTTCGCCGAGCCTAACCGGCGGTTTGTCAGTGAAGGCCGTTTAGTGTATTTCATCCCCAAACTCAGTGAAACAACCAAACTTTCATATCCAAGATTCACTCACCCAAAACAACAACAATTAAAAACAACGTAAAAGTGACAATTTACCCCTAAGAAAAATGTCACTCCATCTATCATCGATCAAATTGTGTAGTCTAAGAACACACGAGGCTACCCAGATTTCAACCCCAAAATCAAGAACATCAAGAATCAAGAATTTTACCACAGAGGATACTCACATTATCATTTAACATGTTATCACCACCCCCACATACCCACAATATGAAAAATATACAAGCAATGAAAACCATAAGAATAGGGTAATGGAGACACATGATTGGGGAAAACCTCAACTTTTGCATGCTCAAATTGATTCACATATTCAAACAATAATCAAAATTAAAGTAGGAGACACATACCGAATGAATTTGATAACAAAGAGCAAAGAAAGATCAAATCTTGGTGTTGCCCAACAATGGAGTTTCCATAAGAGTTTTGCTTTAATGTAGGGAAAAGATGAGTGAGAAGTGATGAAATGAATGGAGTAGAAATGGGGAATTTATAGGAGAGAAGAAGTGGATAGGAGTGGTAGGTGATGAGATGGCTTTAATGGTGGGAAGGTGGAAAGGTGATGTACGGGGAAGTTAAAAAGTGTAAATGGGGAAATAGAAAGGTGGAGAAAAGGATTTATGGGGAGTTGGAGAGGTTTTGATCGGATTTTTTAAATCCCTGCATCCTGTTGGTCAATGGGTTGGTTAATATTTTAATTACGTTGCGTACCTTGGCTTGCAGTTAACCAGCGGTCGCCGGTGAGTATATACATTTCGTCGCCTTAACGTAGGTGACCAACACCCTATTTAGTTCACTTCTTTCTATGTGGCGGTTGACTGGCGGTTCACGGGTTTGCACATCCGTTTCATTGATTTTGTTGCTGATTGTACTTCAACTCCCAGGTGTTCTGTTTTGCACCGGCATCAGATCGGGCGGTTTGTAATTAGGTATCGGCGTTCCGCTGGTGACTCATCGATTTGACCCTATACTTCCCAACCTTATGCTCTTGATCCACATTCAAGCGGCATGTCACGCATGTGGACCTGCGGTTCTCCAGTTATGTGACGTGCCTTCCTTGTCCTTCTCGTTTTTCATCCAATTTTTCTACAACATCAAAAACATTAAAGTACTCAAAGTAAAAATGCTTGGGTTGCCTCCCAAGAAGGGCCTTAGTTAACGTCGTGGCACGATGGATATCTTCTCAATCTTCAACACTTCGGAGGTCAACCTCCAATTCAATTGCATCATCAAATGGTTCATAATGCTTCACTTCACTATCAAGCACTGACATGACCTTACACTCATCCGGGGGCTTGATAGGCTAACACACGTTAAAAGTGACCTTATCGCCACCTACTCAGAACTTAATCTCCCCAAGCTCTATATCAATCAAAGTTCTTCCCGTTGCTAGAAGTGAACGCCTCAAGATAATTGACACCTCAATGTCCATCTCACTATCCAACACAACAAAATCAATTGGAAGTATGAATTTGTCCACTCTCATAATAATATCAACTAAAACTCCAATAGGTTGTCTAATCGACCTATCCTCCATTAAGAGCCTCATCGATTTTGGTTTGGGACTCCCCAATATGAGTTTCTTGAAAATAACCAGAGGCATCAAGTTAATACTAGCACCAAGGTCACAAAGAGCTTTATTGAATATGCACAAGCCAATTGTGCAAGGAATGGTAAATGCTCCAGGATCCTCACATTTTTTAGAAAGGTTGCTAGTAATGATAGCACTACAATGATGGGTAACCTCATCAGTGCCCGTATCCACCACCTTTTACTTCTTCAAGAGCTCCTTCATAAACTTTGTGTATCTTGGCATTTGAATCAAAGCATCCACAAGTGGTATATTGATGGATAATTTATTGAACATTTCTATAAACTTGCGAAACTGAGTATCTTCCTTTTTCTTGGTCAGCTTCTGTGGATATGGAGGTGGAACTCTTGTTTCTTGATCTTCTTTCCTTCATTTCCAATTACATCATACAAGGGAGTCAAATCAATTTCTCCCTCATCCTTCCCTTCTTCATCATCACAAACACTTGGTGTTTTTGCCATCTCTTCCACAACATCATCATCCTTCACCTTTGGGGCACCAACATCTTTGGGCTTCATGCTCACATCCTTCAATATCTAGCCAATCCTAGTCATAGTTGCATGCAATGACCATCTTTCTTTGGATTGGGAATAGTGTCACTCAGGAGTGCACTCTTCTTGTGGAGGTTTATTTGTGAAGACAAATGGTTCATTTGGGCTTCAAGGTGCTTGATTGATTTTGAGTGGGAACTTACTGTTTGGGCAAGGTTGGACACCTCCCCTTTTAATTCTTTCACCCCATGGTGAGTGGATTCTACCTTCTTCAACACCCCAGACAACATGTGTTCAATCTTCAAATTGCTTACATCACTCATTCCTAGCTGCCCTTGAGATGCTTCTGCTTTTGGAGGAGGCACATAGGGGTTATCACTTCAGTGGTATTGCTCTCCTTTGCAATTTTGATCTCTATTCGCCCATCGATCATTTCTATCCCCCCATCCTTGATTATCACGGTTTCTCCAACCTTGATTCTCCTCTCATGGGAGCCAAGGGCCTAGATTTGCACCTTGATAACTAGGGCGAGAACCCCCCAATTGGCTTTCCATGAATTGACACTCCTCCTTATATCTCGGGAGTGAAGTGTTATCATCAAATTGAAGATAGCTTTGGGCATCCGCAACATTCACACTCTTTGAACCAGCTCCCATCAAATGTTTCACTATCAACTCTAGCTGGGTCATCATCTTAGTAAGAATACATCTCTAGCTTATCCCTTTTTCTCATCTCATCAGTCATAAGGTTGGGATCAATACCACTAGAAGATACCTCTGGTTCTCTAGTATGCCATGCTCCATTGGTCTTAGTTATTCTGTCAAGAAGTGCTTTGGCTATTCCATAGGGCTGATCCATGATGGAACCCCTCGCCAAATTATTTGCCACAGACTTACTGATAGAATCCAATGAATGATAGAAGCTCTGAAGTAGAACCTATCGAGCAAACCATGGTTCGGGCAATGGCAATTTTTTTCTTGAACCTCAACCATGCTTCATGGAGTTGTTCCCCAGCAAGTTGTTAGAAGTTGGTAATTTCATCCCTCAGCTGTAGCATCCTTGAGGGAGGAAAGAACTTGTCCAAAAATGCTTCTGTGAGTTTATTCGAAGAGGTAATATATCCAGGAGGCAACTCCTCCATCCAAGTGGTTGCTTCCTCGGTTAGTGAAAAAATGGGAAGATCCTCAATCTAATCGACTCTTGACTTATATTTGCAACGTTGAAGGGTTGGAAAATCTCAAAAAAAATTCAGAGATGCCTGTTTGCATCCTCACTTGGCATTCCTCTTAAAAGCCCCTTCATTTGGAGTAAGTGCAGCATTGTACTCATCACATGAAATATTGCATTCCCTACCATAGGAGGTAGGCGAATGACACCTTTTACATTGGGCATCACGGGATCATCATTCTCATGATCCATATGTCTATCTACCGAACCTTCTCCTTGTGAGTGTTGACTCATATCAAAATCAACCTAGATGACACAAATCACAAGAGTAAAGTAAAACCAACCAAGATGCAACAAATGAAGCATAAAAAACAACTAAAGTCTATCAAACTACATTACCCAGCAATAACGCCATTTTTTATAACATCCAAATTTACTCTTCTTAACGAGAAAGTGTAAACGATTGCTGGCAAAACAAATATACCCGATAAATGTCAGGATTGAATCCCAAAGGGAATAGTAGTTGATCACATAAGAGTTTTCTATCAAATTGAAGTAACTTGCATCAAAAGTTGTTCAAACTCAAGGTTCTGATCTCCAATGAAGTTTTCTACCTTTTCAAAGAAGATGATTGCTTCTCTCTCTACTTCCCTCTAATTCAATACAATGCCAATGAAAAAAATGGAATAGAATGTTCAGTTCCTTTTTGAGATGTACAAAAGTAGAGTACAAAAGTGCTTCTTTTTTTCTGAGCTGGACATTTTTTCCCTTTTCTGACGGGCGTCACTTGCAAGACACCGGCAATTCATCGGTGCTAGTCCGTGGTCCGCCAGTCGGTCACAGCTGATAGCCCATAAGTCCCATAGAAATTCATCATTGGCACCAGTGGTTCACTGGTGCTGATCCGCGGTCCACCGGTAGCCAATCTTCCTCAGCATAGTAGGCATCTGCGGTCCACCAGTGCTTCGCTGGTTTCCTCCAATGGAGCGCCGGTCCATGTCTCCATTATCATGCTTTTTTCTTAACTTCATTTTTTTATACTCAAGCTAAATACTTGTAAAGATCAAGGAGAAATAGCATAAAATCCACCTAAAAGACTTGAAAGCCGAGCAAAAACTCATGTCTAAGAACCTAATGAGTTGGTAAATTACCAACTTATCGCATACATAATTGGGCAAAATCACCATAAAATTGAAAACTAGATCCATGAGGATTCTAGTATAAAACATGTAGTCATAATCATAAATAATCAGTAGAAGCATCAGAGAGTTGAATTCATAAAGATTCATGAGAATTTCCTCATACTTGAGTCTAACCCTAGTATTTGCCAATTTGAACTTGAAGAATAGAAAACATGAGATTGAGTTTCAAAAGGGCATAAGGGTGGAAGAATTTCCCCCATTCATAATCCTACATAACCGAGCTTTAAGAATCTTTAACTTGGCTTGACAATTCTAGTGAGATTGAGAAGAAGATGATGAGAACCCTGGGTTGTCTTGAGAGGATTTGATCTTTCAATTGAGGTGTCAGGAGTAGAATGAGGATTTAGGATGAATAAAACCCTCTAAAACATCCTTTTTTATGCTTAAAATGACTTGTTTTAGGAGTTAAAAGAATACAAAATTACCAAAATACCACTAAAGAATCGCACTTAAAAATTTGCCTGTCAGTCATCACGAGTCATACCATGACTCGTGGTGACATACCACGGGTTGTGGTGTGCAATCTGTTGCTTCTAGGTGTCTTAAAAGCTCTCTGAAAAACTTTATATGGGTTCTTGGTATGAGTCATACCTACATCCCACAATTCGTACCATGACTCGTGGTGACTAGTCTTGTCCATCAAACCTGATAGTGCTTAACGAAACTGGTCATAACTTTTTATTCTGAATTCCGATTGACGCAAGATCAGATGCATTGGAAATAAGACTCAAAGGTATTAAATTTGATATGTTGTATCACGCCAAATAACATCATTAAATGGGAGTTTTGGTCATTTAAAGTTGACCCTTATAAGAACTTATATGAAAAACTCGATCAGTAGGAAAGCTCTCAACTCAACTTTATGGTAGAGGTTCCTTATGGCCTTAATTTTAATTCAATAGACTTCTTACACTTAATAATTGATCTTAACACCTTCTTCTCATAAAATTCATTAGGTTCGGGCATATCCACATACCTAGAGTGGTTCCAAATTTATCCTGAAAGTCAGAGGCATTACCATATCTCAACTCATGACTGAAACGACGACTCATGCCATCATATTACGACTCGAACTAAGTATTTACAGATACTGATCCTTCCCTGAGAAATTCTCTAAACCCCTCTTCCTATGACCCTTCAGTATGACTTGTACCACCCTGGTATGAATCGTGAGATCCGATCATGATTTCTTGGTGACTTCTAGTTTCTCTGGAACTCATGCTACGAGTTATGGTGCGATTCTACCTTCATTTCACAAGTTGTATTAAGACTCGTACTGAGGGAAATGTTTAATTTTTTTTGCTAATTCATACTCCATATTCGGGGTCAAGGCTTAGGGACACATGATAACTTCCAAATTCACTCCTCTTTATAAGAGAGTGTAAATGATTGTTGACAAAATAAATATACCCGACGAGTTTCGGGATCAAATTCCATAAGGAATTGAGTCGATACAAGAGTTATAAAATAACTCAAACTAGAACGCATCGTTGTTTAATATTTAAAAAATAAAATTGGGGGAATAAGGAAAACAACATCAAATTCCAAATTAAAACTAAGTTGAGGGAATTCCAATTGTTGAAATCACAAGTGAGAAGGCTAGGGGTGTGCTATAGATGGGTTAACAACTAAAATAGGAATTACTCCATTGCCATAGACTCAAATTTAGCATAGATAGCAATGGATAGATCACATTCTTTCATTTTTCAACCACAAGATTGTTTATGCCTTAGGTTTTCTCAAACCCCAAGGCCAAATTCAAACTATCAATCACAAAAGCTTGAGGAAGGATTAATCTATCTCTAGAATTGACCTTTAATGGAGTAAAAATGTGAGTTTTGACTCTTTCTAGATCAACCCTACATACCAACACTACAAATCCTCACTATTATCTTCTCGCCCAATTCTCACATTTTTTTTATCAAGCAAAAGAAAGAAAAGTAAAGCAAAATTCATGTTTGCAAATAAATTTTCACAATTAAAACTTGGAGAACATAATAGATCTATACTGTCAATAAGAATCCAAGAGCAATTACTAAATACCCATTCAATTTAACAAACCCGCAATGCATACACCCCTAACTAACAAATTAGTTATGCTTTTGAGAGAGAGAGAGAGAAAATACAAAGATTCCCCTAAACATTCATCATATTACTACATAAATTTTTTTCACAAGGTCTTACAACAATGGTGGAATTTCCGCAAAATGGGTTAAAGAAAAAGAAGAAGAAAAGCAAATTCTATCACTATAATTCTATGGTGTTTTCTTTACTCTAGAATTAAATATGTTGTGTGAATTGATTATGTGTGGTGTACGATTTTGGGTCATAAATCTGTACTTTCTTATTTATAACTTTCTACAATTTCCCTTGGGTTTTTCTAGGAGCTTTGGGAACCTTTCTGGATGCTTTTGCCCCTCCATCAGCGAATTGGGTCACTTGCCCTTCGAACTGTATTTAGTAGGTGCCAACCTATGAAACATCGATGAATAGCCAGTGCCAACCTACGAAGCTCCGGTAAAAAGCCGGTGCCAACCTGCGAAGCACCGATGCCAACCTTCGAAGCACCAGCGAATAGCTAGTGTCAACCTGCGAAGCACCGGTGAATAGCCGGTGAAAACAGTCCCATCTGCGTTTCACCTGCGTTTTGCAAGTATGGATCCATGTTTCGTCAGTTAAAAGTATGTCTTTTGCATCTCCTTTTGAGTTCAAATCTTTCATTATCTTTGTCTCTTATCCTTCAAATGCCAACTCATCAAATTTTATCTCGAATTTCATGTGTTTTGCTCAATATCATGTTTTCTCCACTCAAGTAAAATACCTACAAAGTTAAAAGATAAAGGGCATAAAATCCACCTAAATTATTTGAAAACTAAACAAAAGCTGAATTTCAAGAGCCTAATGAGTTGGTAAATTACCAATTCTTCAAACCCCTAAACATTAACCATAGCTTGTCTCAAGTAATGCAATTCTTTACAGTTGAGCAAATGAAACAACATGTTATATATGTGTATGTGCACCAAGGATCAAACAAGGCATCCCTTCACCAGAATACTTTGCTAAAGCTTATAACATTATTAGAGTTACACACAAAACCATCAAGCCTCAAGATAACCCAAAAATTATAAATCGACTCAAGAAAATTAAAAGACTCAAACCATTTTGCACAAGCTTCAATTGGTGAACAAAATCATTAAGCATATCTTGCATGCACTTCTTTCATTCAAACAAGGGGCATAGTTCATCAAAAAAATTCAAAGAGTATCTGAAGTCATTAACAATTTACATTCAAAGCTTGCCTTAAAGTTTGCTACACACTTGTCTCATTCATACTTCTCATTAGGAAACAATTTTAAGCATGTACCCCAAGGAAGTGATGCCACTCACAAGAAGAGATAATCCCATACATTTTTAAGCATTTTACTCATAGGAATTATAAGATATGGCAAATATGCTCACTCTCACAATGAAATTCAATTTCATACTAATTGACCCATAGGTTTGCCCTTCATGTAAATCGCCACTAATGTAGAGTTGCTACACTCAGAATCACTAAGGACTTGCAGGTTATCATGAAGGCTTGGGAAAAGGGTAGGATAAATCTTTTGTTTAGCAAGAGCCATCCTTATAACACCTATGAATTTCACATTTATCCTTATCTAAACAAGATATAGCACCTTTTAGCTATTCTTTCTCTTTTGATGATTCGAGGTTTTTCAACCCATCATTTTATTTATCTCATCAAAATTTGGTGCTATCTCACATTGAAACTCTCATGTTTCTTCCTTCTCTTGAAAACTCCCAAACTTAGGCTTTTGCCTCATTTCAATTCATTTCCTTATCTCTCCCCATTTCTTGGGCTTTAAGCCCCATTTTTCATTTTTTTCATCACTAGTAATTAGAGAGGATGGGTGCCAAAGAGGAGGATTAACAAGGGTTATTAGGCTTATAATGTGGTTTCCAAGAAAAGATTCAAAGGCTCAACATTTACTAACAAAGAAAGATGTTCACGGAGGTCATCTTGGGCGAAGTGACTATCAAAAGAAAGCCTAAGATCATGTTTTAAGTGCAGATCCATCTAACATTTCTCCTTGAATCACACCTAGGGTAAGTTCTAGACAATCATGCATACACAAGAATTAAGCCAAAAGACTCGCCACACAAGGGATCACAATCTAAGGAGTTCACATAATTTCTTCATCACATTAAGAGAATGACTTTAGACAAGCTAGTTTACGAATCAAAAAGTCAAACAAGGAATGTATAACCCATGAAAAAGGGTACTCATTTTCAAATTTAGGTGCCCCTCTTTTCTTTTCAAAACTCATGCACAATTCCAAGCAAGAAATTTTTGGTGGTACCTCTTCAAAAAAGTGCACAAAAGACTTAAAAAGACTCTAGACTTAACATTTTTTCTTAAGAAAGTCGCCTCTCAATCTATCATTGGGAAACGCCACTCGGTTAGACATAAAAAAATAAGATAAGAAAAAGTTGCTCCTTGGGAAAGAACTGTAGTATAAAGAAAATCCTTAGAGTTTATTCATAGACTACTATCTACAAAGGTGATGTTAACTAGCAAGTAATGATGATTTTCCCTTAAGAATGATGTCACCCAATCTATCATAGGGCCATATCGTGTATCACTAGCAAGTGAGTCACTCATACTTCACCCCCTAACAAAAATAAAGCATTGTCCTTGATGAATAACGTTGAATAAAATAAGGAGGAATGGGTGAAAGAACTCCCTGGTACGATGGAGGCATCAACATTGTAATTGTGTGCAATGTAGAACTACTTCTTCTAAACCTCCTCTTTCCAGGTATTCTGCTCGTAACCGGCATTTGATCGGTGTTTCACAGGTCTAACGTAGATGTGCCATTGTTAAGAAATTTTTCTTCCAGGTATTCTGATTGGCATCTGCACTTGATCTATGGTTCGCACATTAAAACCTGTATTTTTCATGTCTAGCCTCGATTGCTCATTTTTTCTTCTTTCACCTTTTATCACATTCCACACCTTTTCCACCCTTGAACAATCAAGGAAAATAAATATGTAAAGTAAAAAAGAAACAAAGGGAAAATAAAAAAGAAATGTTAAAACCCTTGGGTTGCCTCCCAAGAAGCGCCTTAGTTAACATCACGGCTCGACGTCTTCAACTTTCACCACTTTTCTCTCCACTTTGAGCTTTTGAATTGCACCCCTAAATTCTTATCCATTCTTCTACTCCACTTGAGGGGTGGTGATGTAAGAATCAAGGTGCCAAGCAATGGATGTTTCCTGTTGTATTTTTTGGCCCTTAAAGGAGGGATGTTTTTTGACTTGTTGGCATGACATACTTTAAGATGAAGCCACCTTGATCTTCCTCCTTTATGTGCCGTGATTTTACATAACTTTCGACGCTTTAAACCAAGAAATTATGCACATTCCTGGTATGTTTATATAGGTATGATGTGTTTTGTGCTTAATGTTGCAAAAAAACAAGTTTTGAAGTGAACTGGGAAAATTAAGGATGAAAACAACTGAAAGGGTGACTTCCAGGCACTTCATGAGTCGTTGGCATGAGACACAACTCGTTGCTGAAGGCATGGGAAATTATTGAAGTTTGAAGAAGCAGAGACAGTGTACCTGACGAGTTGAGGAAATGACTTGTTACATCTGATAACGAGACATGAAGTTAGTCGTGAGGACTGAAGAATAATTATTGCCAAGGTAACCAATGGAGTTGACGACAGACTTAATGAGTCGTTAGTTGACTAAACGACTCGTTGGCAGATCACTGGAACCAACCGTAAGGTGCACTAGAGTTTTGAAAGAGTTAGAACACGAAGGGCCTAACGACTCGTGCCCAGGCACAATGAGTCGTTAGGTGGCCCATTGCCATAATTGGGTATATTGCTGAGGACGGCTATTTTTAGCGAGGCACAACTCGTGAGAGGTCCCAACGATTCGTCACCTAGCCTGTGGCCACTGGTGACCTGGTTTTTAGTTTTAGTTAGGAAAAGGTTTTCTTAGAACTATAAATACATAGTTTAGGTTTATTTTAGTAGGGAAGTATATTATTATTATTTTTCAAGTAGGATTTGGGTGTTGAATGATTATTCTTGAGTCAAGAAACAAGGTTTATAATTTTGTTCTTGAATTTGAGGATCAAAAACAACATTGGAATTTATTCATCAACTTTGGAGTTTTATTCAATCTACTTGGTTTTCTTCTACAATAATTTTTAAGTTGCAATTATGATTTATTCAATATTTTGTGATTGTGATCATACAAACATGAGTAGCTAAACCCATAACTAGGGTTGTGGGAACCAAGATGAATTAACGTACATAGGTAAAATACTTAGTGATTCTTGAACGGGGTTTAATGCATGTATTGTTTTTCCCTTTGTTTTAATTATTTCTTAATGGTTGCAAACGTTAGGACTTGCCTTATTCTTACTTACCGGACCAAGGAGGTAATGAATGGGAAAAGGGATTAACAACGGAGATTTGAGGCTATCAACCCTCATCTAATAGCTTGAACTTGTCCGGGGATAGCTAATCCGATATTAAGGGTAAGGGTTAATTAAAATACACCCGTATGCGGACCAAGTTGCGTGGTGATAATCATCTAGATAGGGGACCAACCATTTAATTGAACCTAACTTACCAATATTGCATGTTAAACACCGCATAGATCGCTAGTGTATAAGCCTTGTGGTTATGATGTGTTGGGGAACACAATCCTAGTCAAGTCGTTAATTGAATATAAACCGAATTTGATCTAAGCATTCAGTAATTTTACTTTTGTTTATTATTCTACTTCTTGCCCCCTATAGGAAATAAGTAACTCAATAGTAACAGCTATTCGTATTAACTTAAGTTCTTACCATATTCCGTGCGGGATCAACCTCAACCTTTGTTGGGTTCAATATTTGATAATCGACCGTTTTATATCTCAATTGCAAGGTGTAATTTGGGCGACATCAAATTTGGCGCCGTTGCCGGGGAATATGGCTAAGGCTTTCATTAATTGTGTTTGCTTTACTATTGGTTCTTGTTTCCTTTTTATTTTTTTTGTTTTTGTTTTTGTATTTAACATGTCTCGCCTATGGAGTAGTTATTATTTCTTGATGACCTAGCAGTCGTTTTGATGGACATTGGTGCTGAAGAGATTCATGGGGGTGAGGAGATTTTAAATGCACTTGCTGGTATGGGGTCATACACTTATGCTCCAAAGAAGATCAATCTTGGTTTGAAGAATCGGGTGACCCCACCGGCCAAGCCATCTATTGAGGAGCCTCCAGTGTTGGAGCTCAAAGCACTCCCATCCCATTTACAATATGTATCTCTGGGAGCCGGTAACACTTTGCCGGCTATTGTTGCAGCTGACTTGGAGGAATGGCAAGTGGAGGCTTTGGTCTCCATCTTGAAGATATACAAAAAAGCCATTGGGTGGACCATTTCAGATATTATTGGAATTCCAGACGGTATTTGAACTCACAAGATCTAGCTAGAACCAGATTGTATTCCGAGTATTGAACAACAACGTAGGTTGAATCCACCTATGCAAAAGATGGTCAAGAAGGAAATCATAAAGTGGTTGGATGCAGGTGTGGTTTATCCTATTGCAGACAGCAAATGGGTGAGCCCAGTCCAATGTGTACCGAAAAAGGGAGAAATAAAGATGGTCCCAAATTCTAACAATGATCTCATTCCCCTAAGGTAAGTCACCGGTTGGAGAGTATGCATGGATTATAGAAAGCTGAACCGGTGGACACAAAAGGATCACTTTCCGATGCCATTCATGGACCAAATGTTAGACAGACTTGCAGGAAGAGGATGGTATTGTTTCCTTGATGGTTATTCGAGGTACAATCAGATTTTTATATCCCCTGAAGACCAAAAGAAGACCACATTCACTTGTCCATACGGTACATTTTCTTTTAATAGGATGTCGTTCGAGTTATGTAATGCACCCGCCACTTTTCAGCGGTGCATGATGTCCATATTTTCTGATATGGTGGAAGAAATCATTGAAGTCTTTGTGGATGATTTTTCGGTGGTGAGTGATTCATTTGAGGAGTATTTGGTTCATTTGAGCAAGGTGCTTCAGAGATGCGAAGAGACAAACTTGGTGCTTAACTGGGAAAAGTGTCATTTCATGGTCAAGGAAGGAATAGTGCTAAGCCACAAGATATATGGCAAGGGTATGGAGGTAGACCGGGCCAAAATTGAGGTAATTGCGAGTCTTCCCCCTCTAATTTCTGTGAAAGGTGTTCAAAGCTTTCTAGGTCATGCAAGTTTCTAAAGAAGATTCATCAAGGACTTCTCCAAAATTGCACATTCATTGTGTAAACTACTCGAGAAGGAGGTGAAGTTTGTTTTTGACGAGGCATGTCTGAAGGTGTTTGAATGTCTTAAAGAGAGATTGACCACTGCCCCCATTATAGTGGCACTTGACTGGTCTTTGCTTTTTGAGGTTATATGTGATGCTAGCGATGTGGCCCTAGGTGCTATGTTGGGTCAAAGGCGTGAAAAGATTTTTCATCCAATTTATTATGCTAGCAAGGCTCTTAATGCAGCTCAGATAAATTATACCGTGACAGAATAGGAGTTGTTGGTTGTAGTTTTTGCATTTGAGAAGTTTCGGGCATACTTTCTCGGAACTAAAGTGATAGTCCACACAGACCATGCAGCTTTGAGATATATGATGGAAAAGAAGGATGTCAAGCCACGGTTTATTCGATGGGTTTTGTTGTTACAAGAGTTCGAGTTTGAGGTAAAAGATCGGAAAGGGACAGAAAATCAGGTTGCAGATCACTTATCCAGATTGGAACCTGATGTACACTTAAAAATAAGCATGACATATATGATGCATTCCCAGATGAGCAGGTTCTAGCGGCATCGCAAGATCTCATCCCATTGTTTGCAGACTTTGCTAATTATCTGGTGAATGATGTTGTACCGGAGCACTTATCTTTTCACCAGAGGAGGAAGTTTATGTCCGACGTGAAGAAATTTTTCTGGGATGAGCCCTACTTATTTCGCATATGTGTTGATGGGGTTATTCGAAGATGCGTATCCGAGGTGGAGATGATGAGTATATTGGAGGCCTGCCACTCATCCTCTATTGGAGGCCACCATAGTGGGATTCACACAGAGCACAAAATTCTACAATGTGGGTACTATTGGCAAACCATTCACCAGGATGCGCGTGATTTTGCAAAGGCATGTGATGCATGTCAAAGACAAGGAGGCATATCACGAAGGCATGAGCTTCCTCTTACTCCAATCCTCGTCATTGAGTTATTTGATGTATGGGGAATTGATTTCATGGGTCCATTTGTGAGCTCAAACAGGATGAAGTACATACTTGTTGCTATTGACTATGTTTCAAAATGGGTGGAAGCAGTTGCTCTGCCAAACAATGAAGGGAATAGTGTCACAATGTTCTTGAAGAAGAATATATTTGCCGGGACTCCCAGAGCCATCATTAGTGATGGGGGTTCGCACTTCTGTAACCAGTTGTTTTGCTCTTTATTGGAAAAATATGGGGTCAAACATAGGGTAGCCACACCCTATCATCCGCAGTCTAGTGGGCAGGTTGAAGTTACCAACCGGGAAATAAAGACTATTTTGGTGTAGAATGTGAATGCAAATCGGACAGATTGGGCAAGATAGCTAGATGATGTTTTATGGGCCTATCGGACCGCCTTCAAGACTCCTATAGGTATGTATCTGTATCAGCTTGTTTATGGTAAAGCATGTCATCTTCCGGTTGAACTTGAGCACAAAGCAATATGGGCGCTCAAGAAGATGAACTTAAATTGGAATGAAGCAGAAAACTTGATACTTGATCAGTTAAATGAGCTTGATGAATTTCGGTTGAAAGCTTATGAGAGTTCTTAAATTTACAAATTAAGGATGAAAATTCAACATGACTGGAAAATTGAGAAAAGATAATTTAGTCCGGGTGATATGGTGTTGCTATTTAATTCTAGACTTCATTTGTTCCCTGAAAAGTTGAAGTCTAAGTGGCTGGGACCTTTTCGAGTGGTCCAAGTATTCTCCCATCGGGAAATCGAACTAGAAAACCATGAAGGAAAGCGGTTCAAAGTAAATGGTCAGCGGGTAAAAGCTTACTTGGGGAGAAGTGAAGAACTCAAATTGGTAGACCTGTGGACCCTGAGTGAAATCTGAGTAACTTGGGGAATTTGCATCGTGCTGCGACGTTAAATCAGGCGTTGCATGGGAGACAAGTCATGGAGGTGTTTTGGAGAAGTCTTAGGCCTTCCCGGGGTATTACAATTTTGGGAACAACTATAACAAGAATAGGCAGAGCCACCCAAATTTTTCTTAGGATGGAAATCAGAGTCAGAGCTACCAGCAACCACAGCAGCAGTAGTATCAGCAGCAGAACAGGCAGAATGGTGGCCAGTCGAGTAGCAGCAACATTGAGGAGATATTGTAGAAAATTATGGCTGCACAGACCCAATTGGCAGAGAATAAGGCTAGGATGGCTTCAGATTTGAAAAATCAGCAGTTTGCCGCCCGCAACCTAGAGAAGCAGATGGGTCAACTAGCAGCTGCTCAGCACACCAGACCTCAAGGAGGATTACCTAGTGACGCAGATAAAACCCCCGACAGGTCAATGCCATTAGTCTGATGAGTGGCATGCAATTGGCTGATCCACCACCAAAGGAAAATAGAAATGAGGTGCAGCCTGAGCTGGTAAGGAAGGGACCACCAACTGACAAGGGTGATAATCAGAGTGTTGTGCAACAAAATGCACAATCATCATTGCAACCAGCACAAAGAAACCTCAACCACCATTCCCGCACAGACTTAAGAAGAGCAAGGAGGAGGAATGCTTTAAAAAGTTCTTTGATATTTTCAAAGAACTTCACATAAATTTGCCTATGCTTGATTTTTTGCAAGGAATGCCCAAGTACTTGAAAGATGTGGTGGCCAACAAAGTCAGATTGGTGGATGTTCAAATTGTGGCACTAATGGAGGAGTGCAGCTACAGGGTAATGAGCAAGGTACTGAAAAATCTCAAAGACCAAGGGAGTTTTACCCTCCTCATACAAATTGGTAAAGTTGAAGTGATAAGAGCTCTATGTGATTTAGGGGCAATAGTAAATCTAATGCCCCTATCTTTTTTTAACACCTTAGGGTTGGGTCAGCCAAGGCCAACACGAATGATGCTGCAGCTGGTAGAAAAGTCTCAAGTGGCACGAGATGGAGTAATCGAGGACCTTCTAATCAAAGTGGGTAAGTTCATTATACCCGCTGATTTCATCATACTTGACCTTAAAGTTGATGATAAGGTACCTCTGATCTTGGGACGGCCATTCTTGGCCACTAGAGGAGCAATTATAAATATAAGAGCAGGGACCCTTAAAGTGAGGGTTGATGGTGAAGAAGATATCTTCCGAGTTTACCAAGAGATCAACCCACCCACGCACTACAGAGACATTTGTAAGGTTAGTGTGTGGTCAGAGGCTAAGTGTGGGGTGGCATATTCCATAGGTCCACAGCCGCAGGAGATGATCCCATTTCAGCCTGTATCTGATGGAGGGCTTAAGTTAGAGAAGAAGTTGTAAGCAAAGAGGGATAGAGTGGAGGTTGTTCCCTCTAAAAATAAAAAGAGAAGAAGATGGTTCTCGAAAGGGAACACTGGTTTGAGGAATTCCTGAGAAGGATAGTCTGCATCGTGCCGCAACGTAAAATCAGACGCTGCTTGGGAGGAAACCCAAGGGTACCACAGGTACAATTTTATTTTCTTTTGTATTGGGTTTGTTTATTTTCACTTGGTTGTTGTTTTTGGTGGTGAATTAAGCACAGGTTTAGAAGAGGAAGCTAAAGAGCATGGAAGAAGATGAGTGTGGGGTCGATGACCCACTTGAGCAAAAACAAAAGAAAATATGTTGTTAGCTAAGCCTAGAGGCCTTAGGGAGTATTTCTCACCCTTTTTGTATTTTAATTTGATGCTTTGGGAACATAGCATATTTTAAGTGGGGTGAGAAAAATTTCAAAATTTTGTGTTTAATGATTTCGGGTAGAATTAGTGCTTTGTATGGTATTGTTGGATGAAAAAGTTGAGGTGAGAATGATTCACCCACCCGTAGGTTTTTATTTTTGGTTCTTTTCCGACGGGGGGCACTTTGAACCGAGAAATAAAATTCTTTTGTGTCTATACATAGCTGTTTTTAGTCATAGTTAGAGACTTTTCTCGACGATGGATGGATGAAGACTGTCTTGAGGAAAAATTAGTCAATAGGTTTTTGTTTTTGAACCCTTAGCTGATTGATGGCTTGATGTTCTTGTTATGTGCTATACATGATTGTACGATTCAAGTGTTGCAAATTTTGAAGCATGTGAGTAGTTGTATAACTCCATTTGAGACACCTAGGATCTGGAATCTTACTCGATGTGCGTAAAGTTGAATTTTGCATTCTTGTGATTGGATGAGTTAAGAGCCTGCTAAATTTGTCTATAATTGAGCATGTGCTATGAATGTATGGTTTTTGAACATTCCATGCTATTGTGTAGTTTCTAGAACTTGTCTGGTGTGTATGCAAAGCTAAATGAGGGATGTAAATTGTAGGAGATGATTTAGGCATTTCTTTGAATGAGCCTAATTTTTATCCCTTGCGTTACCTACCTTGAATGTCTGGTCCTAGTTAGCCCCATTGAGCCTTTAGCCTATTCTTTGCTAGCCACAAAATGAGCTTAATCCTTTCTTTTCATTAGCCATGAATTTGATCTAAAACTCCTAAGCGCTTAAGTGAAAATGCAAAAGAAGTTAAGGAGTGAGGAGTTGGAAGAAGATAGAACAGAGTAGTTGTGGGAGCTAAAGAAAATACTAGAGGTGCACTTGTTTAAGAATGAATAAGAGTTAGTAGGGAGTAGAATAATAAAAGCGCAAAGAAAAATAGCTTAAGTACTCCTTACTAATCAACCCATATAGTCCTACTTGATCTTACCTTCGAACATTCTTAAATTAGTGAAGTAAAACACTAAAGGCAAGCTTATGGGTCAATACACGTGGCATGTGAATTCTTCGTGAGAGTGAGCTTATCTCTTATGCATAGACCCATACATGTTCTAAATTTGAAGGATCGTGAGTGATAAATGGGTAACTCTCTTGTTGTGAGGGCACATGTTTAATGAAGGATAAAATTCATGTCAAATTTCTTTATCAATTAATTTGCATGAGTTTGTTGAGATTTAGAGTCAATTCTTGAGGCTAGGAAGTCTTATTATGTAGTTATATTTGATTTTAATGGTTAAATTATGCATGCTCTATTTTTAACTTGCCATCTAAAACAATCGGTGTGGTTTTAGCTTGAATTGTCTCGCTTTAATTAGCTATGTGTGAGTCTTCATGTGCATGAGATGCAAAAGAGTTGTTCGAGGACAAACAAGGCTTTAAGTGTGGGTTAGCGATCTTGGGCATAATTACGTGCCCAAGTGCTATTTTATAACTTAACTAAGTCATGTTTGTCAATTAAATTAATTACATTATTATGTGATTTTGAATATTTTTGGGTATGCACTAACCAACATGATTAGTCCTTGTTTTGTAGGTGTAAAATGCATATGAGGGACTAAACAATGATGATTGAAGCAAAGGAATGGAGTTCGGATTGGATTGCAAAAGAAGGAAACATGGAAGGCCAGAGAGAAGGCTGGCTGCGCTAGGCAGCGTGCCATGTTGTGCGTGTGCCGCGCCCAACACCGTGCCACACCAAGGATGGGCGCGCAAGGAGTGTCAATCCAGTGGCCTTGCGCGATGGCAATGTGCCACGACAAGCACAAGGCGTGACTATCAGCGTGCCACGCCGGGCGACGCGCAGGGGCCTCGCACAATACCTGCCGAGAGGACACTATCCAATGGGCATACACGACAACCCCGTGCAACGGAGCTACTGCTGAGCGATGGGCAGCGTGGCACAGAGGCAGTCCATTGTCGGCCAAAATTTCAATTTTTCAACTTAGTATAAATTAAACACTTAGCTCCTAAAATCATTTATCACGAAATATCTTTGGGAAACCGTAAAGGAGCAAAGGGAGAAGTGAAGAACTCTACCTAGGGTTGAGGCTATGTAATATGATTGTAATTGCATGAATTCTTCATTGGTTTGAGTTTTAGTTGTTGTTTCATCTTACGTTCTTCATTATTGTTGTTTTTATGCTTGATCACCATGAAAACAAATGTGTTAAGCTTAGGTAAATGCTCGAAAGAGTAACCCTAGGCTACAACATGAAAATGTAGGGAGAAAGTTCTTACCTTTATGATAGAATTCGCGATTAGGATAGAAACTATACCTAATTTGCCTTGCTTGGTTATTAAACAGGATGAGCTAGACACCGACTTAGAATTATCACATCACCACTCGTAAAGGTGTTGTGAAGCTAAGTCCGGGTAAATGATTAGAGGTACGAAAGTCCATAATCAAGGGCGCAAACTCCGTAAACCGCATCTATATATTTAAATTGCTCACGAATTAGGATATCACACCCCCGCTCAATGATGGAGGTGTGAGACTAGTTTGCCGTGTTTAGAGGCTAAAAAGACCATGAACATAGCATTTTAATTATGTGAGACAACAACTGATTTTTCATATTCGAACCATTGTGAATTGTAGCATTGCATGATTATTATGCCTTAACTCTAGTTGCTTCTTGTATTGTTTCTCGAGTATTTTGTGATCAACTTAAGACTTAATTAGAATTTCCTGAAATTTATATAATAAAAACTTGTGAAGTTTCATTTTACACTTGAACTTGATAATTAACTGAATTGGTCCAGTCCCTGTGGGTTCGACATCTGGCTCTTAAAAAGGGGTCGCTGTATTACTTGTATGACCGCGTACGCTTGCAAGTGCACTGGAGCGCAACAGCGACCTGTAGGACAAGCATTGGGTCGACTGAAACTAACGGTCACTGACAGTAGCCAATCAAATGGCAAGTTGTCACTTAGTTCACTAGGCAACCCTAGTGCCACTAACTCGAAGGTAAGACCACCCTATCCCAATTCTAGTACTGGAGGCGTCAAGGTACGCCAACGGCCTCTAGGCGAGCTTTACTGACAATATAGGCGTCAAACTAAAACTTATATCACCCGGATATGCCCTATGTTGTCCAACATACCAAGTCAAGCCCAACAGCTAACCATAAACTTCTAAGACCTTGGCACGACAGCAAAACATCAGAATACCTCTAAATGGGAAACGGGTGAATGGGGAACTCCCTATTGCGCACCCAGTTCTAGTCATACTTAACATACCCTTTCCCGACAAGTGACACTATGATATAATATTAATACGTCTTATAGAAGCTAACCACAACATACATAATCATTATTTACTAGTAGCGGCTAATCGCAACATATAATATCATTATCTATTAGCAACATCTAATCACAACATATCAAATTATTATCTACTTTCGAGGGCATAGGTTGTATCACTATACGACGAGAATAAATTTCCAAAGGGATAAGCCCTAACATAACTAAAATGTCGATTTTCGTTTATCTAAAATAATTCCAACCTGTAGCCAGTAATTCCACCAAATTGCAGTTCATACACTGAAAGAATAAGGCTATTTTCAATAATAGTAATGGCTAGTAACAATATTCTTTCAAACAACATTGAGTACAATTCAACTTCATTTAATTCAGCCAAAAACTCACCAATTCTCGAGAGTCTAGAAGGTAGAAATGCTTACCCATCACTAGTAGTCGCTTAGGACTTAATTAGAAGTGATTTTTTGTAGCTTTTACTCGATGGGGTTCCGGTACTCCAAGAGAATTTTTAAGAAATAACTCTACAGGGACGTTCCTCATAGGGCTGGAACTTGTTATCCAGGATGAATTTGCATTTGGATGGAGTTTAATGGCGTAAATCGGCGAAAAATGGAAGAAAAGTTGAGAGAACCCTTCATATGGTCGCAAGTCTGATTTTTGGAAATGTTTGCAAATGAAATGAACTTAAGCTTAACTTATATATAGGTAGAGGGTGGTGGAGGTCGGGTGGTGGAGGTCGGGCGGTCGCGTGGGCTATCGCGTCGCAGGGCCACGCAGCTCACTGCGCTGAGTGGCTGCTGTGTCGTGCAGGCCCTCGTGGCCTGGCCTCTCCGTGTGGCCGCAGACACACGGGTCAGTGTTTGGTGGGTATANAGACTTCTCCTACACGTTCCATGCTCTCACCGCTCACCGCAAGCACACGCGCACGTATGCTAGTCACTAACATCTTACAGGGTGTAGCATCATTCCCCCCCCCCCCGGGAACATCTGTCCTCAAATGTAATCTTAAACTCAAGAGACTCAACTCCTGTGATCTTTGCTAGAAAAATTTCGGTAGAGTCTCCTCTGTAACCTGGACTATCTGGAAAGCTGAAATGCAGAAAATTCCAAAATAGGTGCCTCACAGGATGTTACAAGCAACTGAATAGTATAGCTCCACAGCATATACATAAGCAACTGATAATAATAACATTAAAAGAAACTACACAACACCTGAGAACTATCTCATCTCAACTGTAACTATCTGAGTCTGTATGCTATCATTGTAGGGTCTAGAACAAGTGAGGGTATCTAGACCTCATGTCATTCTCAGCTATCTAGGTCATCTTTTCTGCCGTTTTGTTCCTCCATAATACTTTCACAGAGGCTATATCTTTGGCCCTCATTATGTGGACTTGTTGATCTAGTATAGCTATCGAAGTCTTCTCATAGGGTAATTCCTCTATGACCTGACCATCCTCGACTAGGATAACTCGAGAAGGGCCTCCTACTCACTTGTGTAACATTGAAATAGGAAAGTCTGGATGAACAGATTCTATCCCCGAAGACAACTCTAACCTATAGGCCACTTGGCCATTCTTCCGGAGGATCCGGTATAGCTTAGTGAATCTAGGGCTGGGCTTTCCCTTCTCGCCAAATCTCATAACGCCCTTCTTTGGGAAATTTATAAGAATACCCTGTCATTACCTCAATCTCCAAGTCATTACACCGTACATTGGAATAGGACTTCTGATGACCCTGGGCTGCCAGTAAATGCTCCCCTATGAGCTTAACTTTTTCTTCTATTGGTTGCTAAACCAAGGCTTCTGATGTGTTATGCCAGGTTCAATTAACCCTGACTTATCTTCTTCAGGACACCATATAGGGGACCTATATTTACACCCATGACATACCCTTCCACATTTGGATCGCAGAGTCGACCTCTGGGTCTTAAGACTCCGTCCCCTGCTATCTCAAAGGATGATAATTCCTTCTGCCCCGCCTTGTCTCTAGGCTGTACTAGGATAGGGTCTCCGTACCATCCTTCCTTCGCCTTCACAACTAGAGGTGATTTTGTGGTATTCTAGGTTATAATCTCACTACCCTCTAACTGTCAGCCTGATACTTATTTTCTGACATTTAGCGACAATTCCAAACTCTATTAGTCCACTATCGCCTAGAGGTGGTTCTGTTCTTCTGCAAGGCTCGATGTTCATGTCTCTCCCCCTTACTTCTATAAGATGAATCCGGGGTTCATGCCCCATGCGTTGTACTAGCAGGGATATCTCTTAACCTTTATCGTCTTGGCCCGCACTCGGGCTGGTTCCCGTCATATAATCTCTCTGTACTTTAACATAACAGTCTGGAGGTCGTAGACTTTATTCTCCAGGTATCCCCTACCGTTATCAACATACGACGATGGGATTTGCCTATTTCTGACTCGAGCTTTACTATTACTGGGAGCCTATGGCTTATGGACTCTCACATATACTTGGCTGCTCCTACCAATCTTACCTTCTTTCTGATCTTTACTATAGAGAAGGTCTAGGCTTATTTAAGTATTAGGAGTCTTAACCACTTTTTCTAACACCCCCCAGGAACCAGCGAGTTTAGCCCTCCTTTACTATTTACTCTTGGCAGCATGGCATCAGTACCCATGCTCTTTGTTGTTATTGAGAAAGGCTGGGAGGCGGGAATTAACCATATCATACTGTAGTAGGGCTGGAGTGTGAAACTCAATAAACTCTAAAGTTTGGAGGTAAAAATCCCACAATTTCACAATCTCTTACACCTTTCAGGTGATCCACAATAGTTGTTATCCCTTTCTAATACGGAATAGCTACTAAGTAGGAAAACATATATACTATACTCCTAATCATCCTAATCCGAGGGTTTAGGAAAAATGGGAGCAGTACTGGCATGTCTATTACCCTGTAAAGTTCCTGGTGCCCCCGGGGGGGGGGGGGAGGTTGAAAAGAAGATCTCTACTTCACCCTCAGGATGGACTGTCCCCCAACTGTGGCACCTCGTTGGTACCCTCTCCTACTACTGTATACGACTTGCAGCTAGCTATAATCCATCTCATATCAAACATTATTCTAGACGGGCATAACAATCAAAGCTTAGGGATGCAACCCTATACAACTCGGCTCTATAGCACGATCTGAGAAGAAGGAGGGGTAACCATACTATCATTCCTCGTAGCCTCCTGCTTATAGAATGTGGTACACAACACATTTATAAACATGACTCTACTAGACACGGCTTGCAGACTCCCTAGGATATGAAGATGCTCTGATACCAAATTTGTCATGCCCCACCTTGGGAGGCATGACTAGTACCTAATGCCACATTGGACTTGGGTTGAACTGACTGGACACCTGCACCTTTGGTGCCTGCCAGCAACTCAAATCAAGAAAACAAACTGCTATATCTCGGCTGTAAGTACAGACTCAGGCCGACAAGGCCACCATGATATCTAGTTATAACAGAAGGACAAAGGCACCATATTCATATTATAGCCAACAAAGCTGCTAATTAACTAGCTAAACTAGGCCCCACACAGCCAACACGCAAAAATATACATACATAGGCCGCACACAGCCAACAAACACCAGCTAACTGAACTTGTAGTCTGCAAGCCTTTAAGAGTTGAATAGTGGATGGGACAGGGCCCCGACCTACCCAAAACTGTACAACAAAAAGAGAAAACTTCCACTACCTGGCAACTCCAAATGAAAGGAGCTGACCAATGCTGCTGACTTCGAATAGCTGCAACCGAAGGTCCTGAACCCTGTCTGTCTAAACCTGTAGGCAAGTATGCAGTGTCCCACAGTTGGGCGTTAGTACGATATATATTGAATATGTAAGATAGTAATACAAGATGGATAGAAGCTAATAAGGAAATGAAAGAAAATAGCAAGAAGGGTAGAAGTTAACCTGTTAGCTTTCTTATCCATAACTTGTATCTAGTAACCCACTACACAAGTAAGAGCTAAAGCTGCACGACTATACATTCATAATCTATATCTAGCAAGCAACTATATAAACAAGAACCTAACCTGGCCCCCATAAGCCTGAAAGGTGCAAGCAATACAGAAATAACCTACCGGGGCCCTCATAAGCCTTGGCAAGTACAATTCAATCTATATATACCTAACAAGGTCCTTATGATTCTATTGTAACTATAGCCAACCTACCTAGCCTCTGAGTCTACAACTGGGCCTGCCGGAATCCTATAGCTGTGTGTGAGCCCGTTGGGCTCTTGTAAATGCACCCTGGGCACATAAGGCTCAACGGAGGGTCAGTAATGCCAATATGTCATAAGAAGAGGTCCATACGTGGATGGACATAAATATGGCCTTACAGGCCTGAATATAGTCCTTTTGGACATCACATAGCTCCTCTGAGCGACATCATATAGCTCCTCTAAGAGATCCATATCCCCGTAGGCAACGACACAGTTAGTAACCCTGAAGTTGGTCAATGGAAGGCTATACTAGGTGGGGTCAATCCCGACCGACGTACTACATTTTGGTCTCAATCTAGCCACTCAAAAGGTGTATCTGGCCCCCTTAGGCCTAACGCGACCACTACTCGCCCCTAGAATAGTCTGTATAACTGCCAAATGGCACACCCGTGTACCTACACCTGACTAAAGGGTCCAGGCAATGATTATAATCTCTAACGGCCCACACAGAATAGGGAAAGGTTTGGAGTGGTCTAAGCGATACTTTGAAGGTCATGCTAGGACAATGATAGCTCATAAGCGAATAGTAAGGTCGTAGATGACCAACTATTTAGTTTCTCCTCTTAGAACAACTAGGAGGCTGCTACTGATCGGACATGCTCCTAAGCAGTCAACCTTAACTCTCTACAGGCAGTTTGCTATAACTCTTAGCTTGGAAGTAACACTGTGATACTTTGGTTCTAGTTCCTTTAGACCTTAACTTAATATGTCCAGATTTCATATGGCTCCTCTGGGCGATTCATAGCCTCCTAGGTAGCTATATCTAGACCTAGTCCTTCGTGGCAACCTGTACCTGGGCATCTTGAAGAGTAGCCTGGGACGCTGGCCTCACATCTTACTGCTAACAAGGTTCCCTCCTTAGGGTATCATCTAGCCTATCAGAATTGTAACAACTGGAGTGGTTTCCTGAGTGACCTATAGTACAAGCATTAGGTCGGTTGAAACTAACGGTCACTGACAGTAGCCAATCATATGGCAATCTATTTCTTAGTTCACTAGGCAACCCTGGTGCCACTAACTCGAAGGTAAGACCACCCTATCCAAATTCTTTCCATGGAAACGTCAAGGTATGCCAACAGCCTCTTGGCGAGCTTTACTAACAATATAGGCATCAAACTGAAATTTATATCGCCTGGCTATGCCCTATGCTATCCAACTTACCAAGTTAGGCCCAACAGCTAACCATAAACTTTTAAGGCCTTGGCACGATAGCAAAACATTAGAATACCTCTAAATGAGAAATAGGTGAACGAGGAACTCCCTATTGCGCACCCAGTGCTAGTAATACTTAACATACCCTTTCCCGATGAGGGATACCATGATATAATCTAAATACGTCTTATAGCATCTAACCAGAACATACATAATCATTGTCTACTAGCAGCAGCTAATCGCAACATATAATATCATTATCTACTAGCAGTAGCTAATCACAACATATCACATTACTATCTACTTTCGAGGGCATAGCTCATATCATTATACGACAAGAATAACTTGCCAAAAAGATAAACCTTAACATACCTCAAATGCCGATTTTCATTTATCTAAAACTGTTCCAACCTGTAGCTGGTAGTTTCACCAAATTGCAGTCCTTACGCTGAAAGAATAAGGCTATTTTCAATAATAGGAATGGATAACAACAATATCCTTTCAAACAAAATTGACTACAATTCAACTTCGTTTAATTCAGCCAAAAACTCACCAATTTTCGAGAGTCTAGAAGGTACAAATGCTTATCCGTCACTACTAGTTGCTTAGGACTCAATAAAAAGTGATTTCTGCTTCTATTACTCGGTGGGGTTTCAATACTCCGAGAAAATTTTGAAGAAAACTCCGCAGGGACGTTCCTCATAGGCCCGAAAATCATTATCCAAGATGAATTTGCATTTGGACGGATTTAATGGCGTAATCGGCGAAAAACGGAAGAAGAGTTTAGAGAACCCTTTGTATGGTCGCAGTTCTAATTTTGGGAAATGTTTGCAAATGAAATGAACTTAAACTTAACTTATATATAGGTAGAGGGCGGTGGAGCCCACGCGCATGCCACAGGGCTGCGGCGCCACGCTGCTCACTGCGCCAAGTGGCTGCCACGTCGTGCGGGCCTTATAGTTCTCAAACTCACACTTCTTACAAATTATGAAGCAGACGCTGTCAATAAAGAACCCAAAAAAGGTTGGTGTCAATCCCACAGGGAATATGGCAGGATATAGAAGAATGCTAGTTTTTAAGCTTTTGAGCCAATTATCTCATAAAGGG
Source organism: Datura stramonium (assembly GCA_018107945.1). Lineage (NCBI taxonomy): Eukaryota > Viridiplantae > Streptophyta > Magnoliopsida > Solanales > Solanaceae > Datura > Datura stramonium. The sequence goes on along the minus strand of JACEIK010000006.1, from coordinate 105,321 downwards.
GGAAATTTGTAAAAGCAACAAGTAGTATGGTTGAGAAATTGAAAGTTGATTCCAAATTAATGCAACTAACTAGGGTAAGAGTTCCCCATGGGTTCATAACTACTTCGGGTTTTATACTTGTGATCTATTCCAATACTTTACTTGTAGAACTGATAACTAGGATTCATCCAAACGACTGGTTCATCCCTATTGGATGACTATACTCAATCATCGGGTTAGGTCTCATGATCAATTTCAATTTAACCATTATAAATTTGTCCCAAATTTAACTATCCTACGACCACAGCTCAAGTTAATACAATAATTATAAAGACCAAGGCTTTGTTGTACTTCTCTTTTTCTAATCTCTACCTCTCTAGGTTTAAGCAAGTAAAGAATTCAGGAAAGTCCTAATGTTGCGCATCATTAAGAAACATTAAAGATGAAGAGAATACAATACAAGCGTTTAGTATTTGTTTAGAATCACTTCTTACAAACCCTAGTTCATTAATTCACCATCATTCTCACAACCCTAGTTGTGGAGGTTTTAGCCTCTCATAATTATAAGTAAATTCATAGCATTCATGGACAAAAGCATAAATTAATACTTACAACAATGATAGAAAGAAACTCACTTGATTATTGCAAAAACAACGAAGAACAATTCAACAATTGTCTAAAAGTATGTCGTGAAATAAAACCTTACAACTTACTTAGCTTGATTCCTCTAAATTGTGTCAAGACTTGTTTGTCACATAAAAATAAAGGGTATTTGTAGTAGTAGTTTTATTCTTTTCTTTTTCCTTCAAGGATATGATTGGGACTTGTAGCTCCTTTTCCTAGTTGAAGTGGGTTTTGACTTTTGGCTGTTGAACACACTTAGTGCATCGCGCATGTCATTGTGCCAAGCTAGGGTCGCGTTGCGTGTTTCATTGTGCAGGTAGGAAGGCGTGCCACATAGGGCATCGCGCAGCACAAGGGTCGTGTCGCGCGTGGCATTACGCTAAAGGACTGGTGTCTCGTGCCTCTGGCCGCGCGGCAGTGCTGGTACCTCGCGTTGCTGGTCGCGCAGGTGTGCCTGTGTAGCGCTCCATGCATTGATCTTTGGTTTGTTCATTCCAACTTCTTGAAATTCATTCCAAAATCCTCAAATATACCCAAATCCATCACATGTAGCCCTAAAATCATCTTATTATAAGCGTTAGCTCTTTTCACAAATATTTAACATAAATACATGCAAACACACATAATTTGTTCTTAAAATATAGTAAAGTATGGGGAAAATATGGATAAGAAGTATGTAAGTACTGTCGCGCCCCATTTTTCCTCGCGGAAAGCCGGATTACGACATGTGACGTCTCTTAAGGGTTAAAAATTGAAGAGTCGCCACCTAACGAATTAAGGTGTGTTAGGGCACCGTTCTAACCTAAGCTTTATTTCCTAGGTAACCAGAGTCGGGTAAGGGCTTTAATTACCT
>JACEIK010000006.1:76852-89640 GCA_018107945.1 Datura stramonium | reverse complement strand
GTTAGTAGTCCAGGTCCTTCTAGGGCACCAGGTGCCAGTCATACCCCCAGGGCGGGGCGTGACACAATTAGACCAAGGTCTCGGCGCACCCAGGTCTTAAAATTACGTGTCAACATAGCCACAACGGGGTCCTCGATGAGAGTGTCTCCCATGCCCGAGTAAGTCACCCATGAGTGATATCACGCCTTTTCATGGTCCTACCCTTGTCAAGGTGTGGACACCCTCCCGACTAGGGTTTTACAGGTGGGGCTCCATGTATGCTTACATGGGATATGTCGGTTATAAAAATCTCCAATTGTACTTTAATTTCTATATATTATTATGTTCATGCCATATGATATTAAGACTTATGGTATTTTGGCTCAAAACATGCTTTACGAGATTTTACTTGTGAAAACAGTCATATTCAACTTTATGTTACAGTTTTGGAAGCTTTGAGCTCTCATGTTTAGTTTATGATCAACATCTTATGTTTTATACTATCTTGCACTCATGATCTCTTTATTTCAGTTTTACTAGCATGTTTTATTTACCTTACATACTCAGTACATTCAAAGTACTGACCACATACTCTATGCTATATCATCTCATGACATAGGTTCGATTGAGCAGTCTCTGCTCCATGTATAGCTCTATCCCAATCTTGGTAAGTCCTCATCTTCCGAGGATGTTTATCAGTCTATGATTTATGTCTATGACTTTTAGTTTCAGACTTAGAGAGCTAGTTGGGGGTGTTGTCCCATCAGCTCATCTTACGTTCAGAGGCTTTCAGTAGTTACGTAGTAGATGATCAACGTTGTTGGGTTGGTTTTTTTATGTTTTATGTTATACATTCCAGACTTTCGCTTATCTTATGTTCATACGTTAATTCTGCTTAGCTATGTTGTTAATCATGCTATGTATGTGCAACGGGTTAGCTTTGAGCCATTCGTGGTTCTAGATCCTGTGCTCGATCTGGGGTCCCAATTTGAGTCGTGACACTTGTGATAACTTTAACCGACTTTTGTTTTACAAGTTGCTTGACTTCAAAACATATCATATGACCACTGTATGATTCAAATACCTTTTAAAACTTCCTTCTTATCATATTAAACACTCCTAATCTTACCCCAAAAGTATGGATTATAGCATCTTCGATTCACTTAATATCAACCCTCAGACACTTTCTTAACCTATCCAGCTCATATTGATTTACTTACGACGCATTCTAACGTGAAAATATGGGGTGTCCCCTTACTCTAACCTTCTAGGATAATGACTAAGTGTCCCCTTCCACTCTAATCTAGGGATGTATGGTGGATAAAGTAATTGTTTCGGCATAACAGTATAAGATCATATGATAAGGAGATAATTGATCCATTGCTTGAATAACATCAAAATCCACGATAAGGAGATAATTGATCCATTGCCAGAATAGCATTAAAATACACCATATAAAGAATCAACAAGTCTACCCAAGTGTCATAACCTAACAAAGTAACCACACACTACTGATATACTCAATTCACAACAACAGGTAAAGAAACACAAATAGGCAGGGCAAGCAAATCACGAAGCATATCTAGGCCCGAAGAAAAATATGCAGACACATAAGAATATGTAGAGCCTGGATCAAATACTATTATATTTTCTTAGTGACAGACCAAAATAATACCTATAATAACTGCATATAAATTCTTTATATCTGGCGTACTCGAAAAAGCATAACACTAAGCACGACCACCCTTAGTATGAGTACCTCTACGACCACTACCTCTACCAGTCTGATTACCCCCTCACCTGCTTGTGCACCGCCCCTAGCTGGTTGTGCTGCTACCTTGAGTGTAGAAGCCTGAGAACCTGGCCTAAGTATAGGGAAATCCTTGACAAATCTCTAGGTTACCATACTCATAATATCCTCTACATAAAAGTGTCTATCAAGAAGGACCAGAATGCTTCGAGTGTCCTCCATGACTTGATGGTTTGTAATATAAACCATAGAGAGCCTATCCCAAGATGTAAATACTGCGCCTAGATGACTACCCTCAGACATCTTCAAAGCTGACTAAATAGGAATACTGGACTAGTGGTGATGACATCTCTTATAGCAACCTCTACCTCCAGATGAGGCACCACCGTAGCTGCCAGAACCATGAGGCCTCTTGCCCACTCGCTCCTCATAGTCTTGATGCCTAATTAACTTAACCTCTTTGGTTCACCCACCACTCTCTTAAAGGAGGATCATGGAGCAACCACTTGAGCTGTCACTAGTAGATAGGATAGGTAAGTCCACCAGTGAATATCCTTATCCTCCCTACCTCTATTAGTAGTATCATCAAAGCATGCCAATACAACATGAAATCTCATCATAGTCAGTCACAAACATACCATCCTATCGCAGCTTCTCAAACTGATCCCTTTTTCCCTTGTTCATACTGCGAGGGATGAACTTCTTTAGAAATACTTGTGAAAACTGAGTCCAAGTGAGAGGTGGGTGACCCAGTTGGCCTACAACATAAGCCCTCCATTACTGTTTGGCTGGCCCAATCATTTGAAAAATGGTGTAATCAACTCCGTTGGAGTCTACAAACTCCAAGTTATGCAACCTATCATAGAAACTGATTAGAAACTCATAAGAAACATCATGAGGATCTCATTGTATTATGGAGGGTTCATCCTCCTGAACCGGTCAAACCATTTTTGCACATTCACTATCATAACAGACTGAATGACTAGATTTGGAGCAATGCCAAGAAATAGCCCATCCATAAATTGGGGTGCTACAATTGGTTTAATCCTTGGAGTCTATTAACTTGGAGCAATAATGTGGTCAGGAGTATGAGCTCCAACCCTAGTTTAGGAACATCCGGAGTGATAAGCAATATGCCTACCTGAGCTATACCTCAAGAAAACCTAAAATAATCACCAAGGTGTCCTAAAACACAAGAATAACAATGAATCCGAGTGATGCCTATGTCGATTCAAGTTCAGCTTTCGGGATTGGATCATCTTCATGAACAATCTCTAGCTCAATTGATATGGCTCTAGCATGACCCCTCACATCTGTTGGTACTCTCTATCTCAATTGATATGGCTCTAGCACGAACCTTCACATCTGTTGGTACTTAGCCTCTTATAGGTGCTGAAATACGAGCTCTACCTCTAGCTCTCCCCCTGCCTCTTCAATAAATAGTGGATCTAACAGCGGGTGCATGCTCCTACTTTCCAAATGCAGTCAATCGATTCCTCACCATTTTTGAGAGACTGAAACAAAAGAGTCTAGAACCTCAACTGAATCAATTATTCACGAAAGAAATGAAAGAACAAAAATTTCCTAAGTGTTTCATAGACTCTAGAAGATAAGTATAGACATCTTGATACCAATCTTCAAGAATCTACTAGACATTGATCTTATACCCATGAGACTGGTGAACTTAGGGCTTTTATACAAAAATGTCACAACCCAAAAATCTATAAGTTGTGAAGGCACCTACATGCAACTCGGTAGGCGAACCTTAACAAATTTTAAGTCTATTTCTTAATTATTTAAGCAAAAAGTAAATGAGTGAACAATATATATCATAATTATTGTCTCATAACAAGAAAAAGCGAAAAGTAAAAAGTACATCTCCAAGACTTGGTGCCATAAGTACAATAGCTTTTAATAATATTGATACAAGTCTAAAAGTAAACTCAAAACTGATTTTATGGAAATGAAAAAATAGAATAAGTAAACGTAGAAGGAGTTTGGTGTTGCGGATCATCCAGGTAGATCACCCCAAGATCTCCATAAAAATGACTATAGAATCAAAAGAGTTTGCATGCTCCATTAGTGCATGGATCTAAATCTACACATAAACGGTGCAACAAGTATAACACGAGTATGGTAATAATGTGTATTCATCAAGTATCATAGATCGATCCCAAAAAGGTAGTGACGATGGTTGAACTTAAATTATTTGCGTTCCACACCTTAGCAATTATAAGCTCCAATATAAAAAAAATTAATAAGCAATGGAATAGTAAATCAACAGGGTCAATCAATCATATAATTCGCATACAGGAGGAGTCAAATAGAGTCAACAAGATAATTGGAGAGAACTAATATGATTCAATGCAAAGTCCATATTTTTCATTACCCTGTGCACACACTAACTTCATCTAAGGGAGACCTGGAGCATCACCCATAGGAGAAAATCATATTGTCCATGCATTGCATTGCCCACTTACAAGTACAAAGGATCTCCACATACTAGTATTGACAATCTCCACGTACTCCTAAGCTCATAAACAAAGCTCATTCTTTGCAAGGGCGGTCTTAATATGCTCATTTCATGATTTTTATCAATTCATATATAGTCATATATCAATGCATGACATTCAATATTAAATAAATGATCTTTAGTTAAACATGTCATATTTCATGTTTTTAACTAGTTATAAAGTCTGTCATGGAAATATTAGTCATATCATATTATTCTTTTTACTTTCAATCCTAAATGAATCCCATTTGACATTAATCATATTATAACTTTAATCATATGATTCTTTCACAGAGAAAATTAATCAATCAATACAATGCAACCATAGGGAATTCATATAACATGTCACTTAGTTCCCATACAAGTGTTCACCATCTCTCCTATACATCAACCATTTACCTTCACCTATTTATTTATTATTTAATTAGAAAAAATCCCCTATCAAAGGTCAAGTATGAGTTCTACATAAGCATATAAATTGATTGATGCTCGTATTAGCATAAAATTATTCGGTCAAAAGTCAATTGAAAAATCAACCTCGATCGCCCAAGGTCAAAGTTATATTTTTTAAAGCCACATTACCCATAACCTAAGGGTCTCAAGTCTCAAATTTCATCAGAATCTGATCACAAATTGACTTCCAAATCTCAATTTTTCTTATTTTAGATTTTGGGATTCAAATCTCAAATTTTTCAATCCAAAACGTGAATTTAATAGCTAACTCCATTGGAATTCATGATTAAATGATAAAAGAAAGTTAGGTTCTTAACCCCCATGTCGAATCTTAATAAATTCCTAAAAACTCTCCCCAAGTCTAATGCCCAAAAAATATTTTTGAAATGTCAAATTCTAATTTGGGAAAATGTTTAATCTTTCAAGTAATTCTTCTACGTGATCGCAGAGTTCAGTTTGTGATAATGGGACCCATCAAACACAGCCTATCGGAAACAGAACCATCGCGATTGTGATGCACAAACCATCACCTTTCTTCGCGATCATGGAACGAACATCACAGTCGTGATACGTAGCTGATCCCACTCCTCTTAGCAATCTCAAAGCTCCCATTACAATCATGAAGAGTAAAGTGTCTAGCACCAGAACTAAAAAATCTACCATCTCAAGTTTTTCAATTGAGTGTAAGAAACTCACCTGAATCCTTTGGGATGCAACCAAATATGCAAATCACTTCTAAAATAAGCTATGAATCTGTTGGATTACTCAAAACACCAATCTGAGGTCGCTGTAACCTATATGTAAATCGGTCAATTTTAGACTTCAATTTAACTAGTTTTCAACTTATGCGTTTGAAACACTATCAAGTCTCGCGAGGTTCATCCAAACCATCAAACTAAAATCAAAATCACTCTTTGGAACTATAAGGACGGTCAACCTTCAAATACAATCTCGTTTACCCAAAATATTTACTTTGGTCAACTCATAAATTTCTAAATTCCATATTTTTATTTTCTTCTCCGATATGCATCCGATTGTCTCGGGAATGGTGTCATCCACCTCTATGAGTCATAAATAATATTTTAATACTATACGAAGGGTATTTTAGGAAAAAGAGATCCTAATACTCGAACTAACCAAACGAGTCATTACACTAACATATGTTTAAATGGTACATGTGAATGAAAACAGATACATTGGTCATACTGAATCATTCCAAGACTGTCCAAGAAATAACATGGTGTATAACTAATCTTTTTTTTTCACAAGGTGTACAACTAAATCAAAAGGTTATGGCAGTGTGAAAGATTTCTTCTTGTAACAGTCGTCCTTCTCTTTTTGGAAAAAGCGACAATATAAATATCATTTGGCATGTATGTAAACATGGAAAAATAATTTTAATAAATTAAAGAACCTATTTTTGCTCATGATTTTTAAGCAGTCCGTCAAAAATTTGTTCTCTATATTATTATAATAGCCCCATATCATGTGGCCTCTTGATGAAATCAGACTTGAATGGGTGTTTCTAGTAAAAGATCCGAGTCCAGCACCACAGAACTATAGAAGCTAAATAGAACTTTTTCATATATGGGATCTAATGAACGGATCATGAAACCTAGCATGATATCTCTGTTTAAAGAATTTGGATGGGAAGGTCTTTGTCATCTAACTCAAATTCATCTTCACCAGGAGTTGTTGTTACAAAAGGGGAAAACTACATAGGATCAACGGGGTTTCCTTCGGGAATGTCTAACATGTATCTTAGTAGGGTTATCACCCTATTGAATTTCATTATGAAAATCAGTTGGGTTCTCATTGTTTTTTATATCAATATAGTCCTTGATAGAGTTCTCACCCTATTACATTTCACCATGGACCTCAGTTGAGGTCTCTTCTTGTTATATGCCACCAAGAACCTCAAATACTCTGTGTTGTTCGAGGTGTCTCAATAGGAAATTGATCTCCAATATCCTAGAAAATAAAATAAAATACCCATGTGTAATTTAGATTAAATAAATCTAAGAGATGTTTGTTAGTTACATATATCTCATAAACACTTTAAATAAAAAAATACAGTTGAATACAACTACAAGTATCTTAAATACATATGTACTCAATCAACGTCACCTCATTTCTATATCTCTTCTGTTGATTCCTTTATGGTGTTTACACTAGAATTATCAAGGGGGACTCCAACATCCGATATGTCAACAGATACAATAATTTCAACACCCTAAACACAAAAACAAAAGACAAAAAATTGTATATTCAAGTAATTATGTATGACATATATGTTAATCATTAATAGAAAATGATAGTACCTCTGAAGCCTCAACATGAATTGTATCCAACTGAATATGTATTCCTAAATTCTCACGTATGTCGTCCTCGGCTTACCTTTGAATTCATAATCATGTATGTGCGTAGGGGGCTTCATTGCCAGCACCCTGTGAATTAAAAAATACAGCTAATTAATATCATGTATGTGAGTGTATTCCAATGGTATATAATCTGTAGTTAGTTGATTTAAATTACCTTTGAATCATTCATTTCTATTTTTGAATTATGATTTCTTTTAATTACTTTAATCATGATCTATTTAAGAAGTAAAATAAACTCGTTCTCGACCTGGGTATGTATAATCAATTAAAAAGTGGTTAGCATGCACTATATTTGAATTTTTTTTTTTAGAACATGATTACCAACTCTCTTATTGAAAGTAAAAGCACTTACTGACTTCTTAAATGAATTAATATCTTTCCTCAACATAGTCAACTCATCTTTTTTCCTATGACGTAGGACCTGCTTTCTTGGATGGTTGCGAATTTGACTTCTTGGGAGGTAAATGTAACACCCCAAAAGTCTCTAAAATCAGATCTGAGAACTGAAATGAAGAAAACAGAAAAATCCGCACCAGGTCACAAAACGTGTCATGATGTGACTTGTCAAGTGACCTGACGGGTCATTGCCTGATTCACTAGGTGAGCAAGAGTGGGCAAAGAGGTGGCAAAGAGGTTGGTTTCAGGAGACCTGACGGATGGGGTAAAGAGTCATTAAGTATCCCCACGATTCATTTAGTCAACTGTTAAGTGTGCAATGGTGGAGAAATTGTGGATTTTCAGTGTATTACGCAAATTGAGGAACGAGTCGTCGAGTCCCCCAATGACCCGTTAGTTTACTCATTGAGTTGGAAAAAAAATTAGATAATGAGTTTTTGGCTTCAGAGGCTACAGGTCAGACCATGACTCGTTACTTGACCCAACGGATCGTCAAGTGGGTCGTTGGGTTTGGCAAAGTCATTTTTCCAGTCGGTTGTTAAGGGTGTTTTCGTAATTTCTAAGTTGCTAACTCCTAAACTACATCGTTTGAAGCCTCCTAAAGAGTTTATTAAGGGTTTTATTCATCCTAAGCCCTCATTCTACTCCTAACACTCTCATTAGAAGATCTAGCTAGGGTTCTTCAAGTTTTCCTCAATTCCCTTTTGGGTCTCCAATCTAGTTGAAGGTTCTCCAAGCCCAGGTATGTAGGGCCATGAATGAGGGATTTTTTCTATTCTCATGCCCAATATCTTCTCTAACTCATGAATTCAAGTCTCTAATTAAGTGTATTAAAAATTCTAGGGTTCAACCCAATTCTATGCAAATAGCCATGCTATGTCTATAGGTCCAATTCTCCCATGTTTCTATTAATAATTTAAGACTATTAGGGCAGATTTACTCTCAATTTAATTATTAAATCATGATTTTAAGTTTATGATAATTATTCCCTATTATGCATGATTTATGAAATTCAAATTTATGAGTCTATGATTTAAAGTATGATGAATTATCTAGCATGCATGAATGTGTATGAATCCTTAACTTATGATTTCATGATTTCAAATTATGAAGCTTATTTCAAGTATGTATGATTTTATGACTTGGGCAAGCCCATGTAAAGTTAAGCATGTTTATCATGATTTTAGCCAAGGCTTACAAAATTAGTTTTAAAGAGATATTTGGAGTCAAGACTCCCCCAATATTTAGATTTGAGCTATGTTCGAGAATATGACTATATGAGCAATATGCATGTTTTGAGAGTAGTGTCTAGCATCGAGTAGGCCAGGGATTTTGAGGATCCCAATCTCTGAACTGCGTGCCAATGTAGGATATTTTCTTATTTGGGACCTCTCAAGAGACTGTTTCCCCCATCTAAGGGCACACCCATGATATTCGTCCTATGCCCTGGAAAGGCTTAGGATGAATCTCCTCCACGTGGAAAAGACGTGGGATCATCATGCGCTCATACATGATGATTGTCGATTAGGAAGAGTCTCCCATTATTCCTCATGTCTTCAGTTACTCATGTTCATGTTTAAAAATATTATGTTCAGCTTATGATGAATAACTTATGAGTATGTATATTTCAGATATATGGCCTTTAGCATATTGTCCTACTCTCATGATTTATCCTGATTTATATTCTTGATTTCAACTAACGTCTTACTAGCATGTTTTACTTACCTCACATACTCAGTATATTCAAAGTACCAACCGTATACTTTATGCTATATCATCTCATGATATAGGTTTGGGTGATCCATCTCAGTCTCACCGATAACTCGCTCCCGATCAGTTCAGGCCTATTCCCGCTTGGGTGAGTCCCCATTCTCCGGGGACGTTATCAGTGTTATGTTATTATCATGTCTTCAGTTTTAGACCTATTGAGCTAGTTCGGAGTGTTTTCCTATTAGCTCATCATAGTAGTAGAGGCTTATCAAACTATCATGTATAGACAGTTCAACGTTGTTGAGTTGAGTTTACATTTTTATCCTTATGATACGTAGAATTCCGCTTATATCATGTTCATTCTTTATTTTTGCTTAATAAGGCTCTTGTCATGCTATGTATGTATCATGGGTTAGCTTGGAGCCATTCATGGTTCTAGGTCCCATGTCCCAGTCTGGGGTCTCAGTTCGGGTCATGACAAACTTGGTATCAGAGCCAAGGTTAAGTGTGTCCTAGGGAGTCAGAAAGTCGCATTAAGTAGAGTCTTTTCCATGGGTATAAAGCGCGCCACATTTATGGGGAAGTGTCTAGAGACTGTCATGACACGAGCTGAGACCCCAGATCGAGACACGGGACCTAGAACCACGAATGACTCCAAGCTAACTCATCATACATACATAGCATGTCTTAAGACCATAATCAAGAGAAAATTAACTTAAGCATGGATAAGCAGAATTCTAAATATCATAAAGCATAAACAAAAGAGATAATATCACAATGCTGAATCACAAAGCTAAACATGCTAAGTCTATGTCCGAAAGCCTCTATTACTGATGAGATGCTGGGATAAGCCCCCAGTTACTCCAAGTCTTAAGCTAAAAGAAAACATAGAAAACATAAACTAAAAGATGTCCTCGAAAGATGAGGAATTACCCAAAGCGGGATGGAGGTGAACTGAGAGAGTGCGAGCTAGTGACGAGACTGGGAGGGATCACTCGAACCTATATCATGAGACGATATATCATAGAGTATATAGTCAATACTTTGAATGTACTGAGTATGTAAGGTAAGTAAACATGCTAGTAAAACTTTAGTTGAAATCATGAATATAAATCAAGAAAGCTCATGAAAGTAAGGACTGCATGCTAAAGGCCATAAATATGACATACACATATACATAAGCTATTCATTGTAATTTGAATATAATGACCCAAAGTTTAGAAATAGAAATCATATAACTTGTCATGCTTGAAATCGTAAATGAAAGCTCATAAACTGATCAATGAGTCAAATATGCTATAAAACATAATATCATAAGTCGTGAACATAAGTAACTAAAATCGTGAGGAATAATGGGAGATTCTTCATAGACGACAACCACCATGTATGAGCGCATGATGATCCCATATCTTGCCCACGTAGAGGAGAGCCATCCTAAGCCTTGTCAGGGTAAAGGAAGAATGAGGTGTTATATCACGGGTGTGCCCTCGGGTGGGGGAAGCACTCTCTTGAGAGGTCCCAATAATAATATATATTCTACATTGGCGCGTAGTTCAGAGACCGGGGTATTTAAAATCCTTGGCCTACTTGGTGCTAGACACTACTCCCAAAATATACATATTGCTCATATAATCATATTCTCAAAACAAAGCTCAAATCTAAATAAAGGGGGAGTCTTGACTCCAAATTTCTCTTTAAAACTGATCTTGTAGGCCTTGGCCAAAATCACGATAACATATTTAACCTTGCATGGGCTTGTCCAAGTCATTAAATCATACATACTTGAAATTGACTTCATAATTCAAAATCATGAAATCATAAGTTAATAATTCATAAACGTTCAGGTATACTAGATAACTCATCATGCTAGAAATCATAGACTCATAAGCTTGATATTCATAAAACAAGCATAATGGGGCATAATTTCTAACAACTTAAAATCATAAATTTATCCTCCTATCATACACATAAGATTTTTGATGACTCTGACATATTTTCAACCTTTCTCTAATAAGCTGAACTTTCTCCATAGCCTTATGAACTGAATCTGGCCCTATCAACATAGCCTCACCTACCTCAAACCATCCAATAGACAATCTACACCTCTACCAATAAAGAGCCTCAAACGGAGCCATCTGAATGCTGGAGTGGTAACTTTTATTGTAGGCAAATTCGATGAGAGATAAGTGATCATCCCAACTACCCTTGAAATTAATCATGCACGCTCTCAATATGTTTTCAAGAGTTTGAAAGGTTCTCTCTGACTGACCGTCTGTCTATGGTTGAAAAGTTGTGCTGAGCTTTACCTGAGTATCAAGGCCTCTTTGAAACAACCTCCAAAACTTAGAGGTGAATTGAGTACCCCTATCTGAGATAATGGAAAAAGGAACTCTATGCAACTGAACCAACTCTCGAATGTACAATCTAGCATAATCCTCGGCTTAATTGGTAGTTTTAACTAGTAAGAAATGGGTTGATTTGGTCAACCTGTCCATAATCACCCACATAGAGTCATACTATCGGCGTGTACAAGGCAATCCTGTAATGGTCCATATTGATCTCTTGCCACTTCCAAGTAGGAATGCTAATGTCCTGAAGTATACCGCTAGGTCTCTGATGCTCAACCTTTACCTATTGGCAGTTCCGACACTTAGCCACAAACTCCGTTAAGCCTTTCTCCCTGTCATTCCACTAATAGACTTTCTGTAGGTCATGTTAGATCTTGGTGGAGTACTGAGAGCCATGATACTCACTCAACATCCGCTTTCTCAAGTCATTTACAGCCAGCACACACAATCGACCCTGATATCGGAGTACACTATCTCCCCCTTGGGAGAAAACCTCCACTTTCTGATTTTGAAGAACTTCTTTCAGCTTCACTAGGATAGGATCCTCATCTTGCCTAGCTTTATCTTACTTCACCAATGAATATTCCGACCCATTCTAGACGGTAACACCACCATTTGTAGGATCTGTAAGGTGAACCCCCAAACGAGCAAGCCTTGGACTTCCTTCACCAACTCCTTTCTCCCAATTTTGCCATGAGATACATTCTCCATGGACATCCTATAAAGAACATCTGCCACTACATTGACCTTGTCCGGATGATAAAGGAAACTTATATCATAGTCCTTGAGAAGCTCTAGCAATCTCTTTTGCGGCAAATTAAGGTCTTTCCGAGTGAACACATACTAGAGTATCTTGTGGTCCGTGAACACATTCACATGCACCCCATACAAGTAGTGTATCCAAATCTTCAATGCGAATACCACATCTGCCAACTCTAGGTCATGCGTCGGATAATTCTTCTCATGAGTCTTAAGTTGTCTAGAGGAATATTGTTATACCCCGGAACTACTTAAGACTAGACTAGGAATTTGAAACAAAATGTAGCAGAGAAACCAAAAATTTCTCTCAGAATGACTCATGGTACGAGTTGTTGGTAGGTCCAACAGATCATGGGAAGCAGTCGTGGTTGGGTTCTGCCGTGAGGAGTTCTGTGACAACAGGTGATCTTGGGAATAATTGCATGCCCAAGTGATACTTTAATACTTCATTTCTACTTGTTTATCCACTTTTATGTGTGCATTCTCATGTGATTTGTATG
>JACEIK010000006.1:60957-71215 GCA_018107945.1 Datura stramonium | reverse complement strand
CTGGCTGAGACTAAACTGATATGATTCTGGAGAGATTCTAGTTCTAACTGGTCTAGACTACTAGCAGCTAATAGAGAATTCATCTTATCCCAACAGTACGAGAATTTCATAATATAGAGAAATTTCAAGAATTATAGGAATTTCATTCAACGAACTAAAGCCATTCTGATTCATGGGATATTTACCCAACATATATGCATAACAAGAAATTCTAGGAATTCAGCCCAAAACATTCTTCATTCAATAGAGGAAATTTAGCAAGTAAAATTACTACTCGAAAAATTAGGGCTTAAACTCACTTTTTGCATGAACACTCACAATATGATAAGGAATTTATGGGACTCATATCAACAATATACATGAACATCGTTCTAAGTGAAATCAACGAAAATAAACATGAATACTCTTCTTATTCAAAAGCTCAGGGCTTAAAACTGATATAAGAAATTGAGGAGGATTTTGGGGACATAAGGGAAGAACAATCCCCTTGCTAAAACCCCACATACCTGATGAAGAACCCACGAAAAAATCTTGAAAAATTGAGGAGAAGAAAGCTTCCCTAGTTCTTGCTCTGAGAATTCTTGAGAGAACTTACGTTCTATTTTTTGAGTGATTGAGTGGGGAATGAGGAAAAAGACCTATTACCCCCACTAAAACGTCTAAAACTGAAGTTAAAACGACGTGGTTTAATGCTTGGGAGAATAGAAAATTACTAAATAGCCCTTAAAAATTTGCTGGAAAAAACTGTCAGGTGTTCCTAACGGGTGACCTAACGACTCGTTACCAGGTCCAACGAGTCGTTGGGTCCTCCCGTGAAGTTCACTGGAAAAATTTCTACTGACCCCTGATGGGCACATGACGAGTCATCATGACTGGCAACGATTCGTCGTGTCATCCATCAAGTGCATTGGTAAAAAGGTTAGAAAGGACTGGAATGAAGGACCTAACGAGTCATACTGCTGACGACGACTCATGGTGACCTTCTATCAAGTAAACTGTAAATTCCTCAAATTTCTGAACTCCAGCTTGGCAACAGGCGACTTAACGAGTCGTAGGGCCTGAAAATGACTCGTGGGGTCGTCCATTAGGAACACTAAAATATACTCTTGGCATTCTTCACACGGTTTACCTGACGAGTCGTTGGGTCCCTTAACGACCCGTTAGGTTGGTCATTCTGCAACTTTTCTGCAGTTTTCCAGATTTTTTGATTTATGTCCCGAATATTGATTTTGAGCTTCCGAGGCATTACAATATCTCTCCCTTGGAAACATTCGTCCTCGAATGTTATAAAAATCATAGCAACCAAAAAAATAATAATCAAAGCATTCAAATACTGCTCATTCAACTTCAAAACGACCAAAGTGACTACCTCTATTTTAGAGAATATAACTGAACTGAATTTTGCTTTTCATAAACACAACCATAGTTAGAAAGAAAATTTAGTTACATGAACTGAATTCAACAACTAGTTCAGGTCTTTAAACAAAATTCACATATCAAAATGCAACAGAGTCGGTAGAGAACAAGTGTGGGTATTTGTCCCTCATATCTGCTTTGGCCTCCCACTTAGCTCCTTCAACTTGCTTATTCTTCCATAATACATTGATTGAATCTATTTCCTTATTCCTCAATCTACGAACCTGACGGTCTAGGATTTGGACTGGCACCTCCTCATAGGTGAGGCTATCCTTGACTGCCACACTATCCAATGACACCACAGAGGTTGGATCTCCGATACACTTTTTGAAAAGTGATACATGGAAAACTGGATGTACAACTGCTAGTTCTAAAGGAAACTCTAGCTCATAGGCCACCTGGCTGATACACCGCAAAATCCTATAGGGTCCCACATACCTAGGACTAAATTTCCCCTTCTTTCCAAACCTCATCACCCCTTTCATGGGTGAAATTTTTAGGTATACCTAGTCATCAACTAAAAACTCCAGCCCCCTTCTTCATATATCGGCATAGGATTTTTGACGGCTCTGGGCTATTTTCAATCTTTCTCGGATGAGCTGAACTTTCTGCATCACCTCATGAACTGAGTCTGGCCCTATCAAGGTAGTTTTGCCGACTTTAAACCAACCTATAGGAGATCTACACCTCCTACCATACAATGCCTCAAACGAGGCCATCTGAATGCTGGAATGATAGATGTTGTTGTACGCAAACTCGATAAGAGGCAAATGGTCATCTCAATTACCCCTAAAATCGATTGCACACGCTCTTAGCATATCTTCTAAGGTCTGAATGGTCCGCTCAGCTTGCCCATCTGTCTGCGGGTGAAAAGCTGTACTGAGCTTGACCTGAGTACCAAGTCCCTTTTGAAAAGACTTCCAGAAACGGGAGGTGAACTGGGTACCCCTGTCTGCTAAATAATAGCCAATGGCACCCCATGAAGTCTAACCAGCTCCCGAATATAAAGTTTAGCATAATCCTTAGCTGAATCTGTGGTTTTGACTGGGAGAAAGTGCGCTGACTTGGTCATCCGATCTACTACCACCCAGATTGAGTCATGCTACCGATGAGTCCACGACATACCTATAATAAAATATATATTTACCTATTCCCACTTCCACGTGGGTATACTGATATCTTGAATCATGCCCCCTGGCCTTTGATGTTCCACCTTGACTTGCTGGCAGTTCAGGCACTTAGCTACGAATTCGGCAATGTCTCTTTTCATGCCGTTCCACCAGTAAATATCCCTCAATTTGCCGTACATTTTAGTAGCACCAGGGTGAATGGAATACCTTGAGCTGTGTGCCTCAGCCAAAATCTCCTGTCTCAACTCATCAATATCTGGAACACACAACCTTCCTTGGTAATGGAGAACTCCATCTCCCCCTTGGGAGAAAGCCTCAACTTCTTTTCTGAGAATCGCTTCCTTGAGTTTAAGTAGAACTAGATCTTCATCTTGTCTGGACTTAACTTCAACTACCAAAGATGAACCTTACCCACTTTGTACCATTGCTCCACCTTCGGCCGAGTCTACTAGCTGCACCCCTAACCGGGCTAGTTTGTGAACATCCTTTCCTAACTCCCTTTTTCCTCCCTCAAAGTAAGCTACACTTCCCATAGATCACCTGCTTAGGGCGTCAGCCACCACATTGGCCTTTCTCGGGTGATACAACACACTCATGTCATGATCTTCAGGAGCTCCAACCACCTTCTCTCTTGGAGGTTCAGATCCTTTTGGCTGAACACGTACTGAAGACTCTTTTGATCTGTGAGCACATCCATGTGAGCCCCGTACAAGTAGTATCACCATATTTTTAATGCGAATACCATCGCTGCCAACTCCAAGTCATGAGTTGGATAATTCTTCTCATGAACTTTGAGTTGCCTAGATGCATAGGCTATCACTTTGCCCTGCTGCATCGTAACGCAACCAAGTCCAACTCTGGAGGTGTCACAATACACTACAAATCCATCTGTTCCTTCCGGTAAGGTTAACACTGGAGCGGTAGTGAGTCGAGTCTTCAACTCCTGGAAACTCTTCTCACACTCATCCGACCATTGAAATTTCTCCTTCTTCTGGGTCAACTTGTTCAGAGGAGATGCTATGGAGGATAAACCTTCCACAAATCGTCGGTAATAGCCTGCTAAGCCTAGAAAA
This sequence comes from Datura stramonium, assembly GCA_018107945.1. NCBI lineage: Eukaryota > Viridiplantae > Streptophyta > Magnoliopsida > Solanales > Solanaceae > Datura > Datura stramonium. The sequence continues at coordinate 67,596 of JACEIK010000006.1, read as the reverse complement.
CTCTTGATTTCTGTTGGAGAGGTAGGTCTGGGACAATCCTTTTCTGAGGATCTACTTGTATCCCTTCACCTGAGACCACATGACCCAAGAAAGTCACAGACTTCAACCAGAATTCACACTTGCTGAACTTGGTGAATAACTGACGATCTCTGAGAGTCTGTAATTCTAGCCTTAGTTGATTGGCATGTTCTTCTTCATTTCTGGAGTACACCAGAATGTCGTCAATAAATACAATGATAAACATATCCAGGTACTGAAAACCCTATTCATCAAATCCATGAAGGCTACTGGGGCGTTCATTCACCCAAAGGACATCACCACAAACTCGTAGTGACCATATTGAGTTTTGAATGCTGTCTTCGGTATGTCGCACTCTCTGACCCTTAACTGATGGTATCTTGACCTGAGATCGATCTTGGAGAAGCAACTGGCTCCCTGAAGCTGGTCGAACAGGTCATCAATTCTGGGTAGGAGATATGTGTTCTTGACTGTGACTTTGTTCAGTTGATGGTAATCTATGCATATTCTGAGGGTACCGTCTTTCTTACGCATGAATAGCACTAGAGCACCCTAGGGAGAGATGCTAGGTTTGATGAAACCCTTATCAAAAAGGTCCTTTAACTTCTCCTTCAGCTTCTTAAGCTCCATTGGAGCCATTCTGTAAGGAGGGATGGAGATGAGCTAAGTGTCTGGAAGGAGATCTATTCTGAAGTCTATTTCCCGTTTAGGGGGAACTCCAGGAAGATCTTCAAGAAATACATCTGGGAACTCGCTGACAAATGGAACTGATTGAATGGTTGGGGTCTCAGAGTTGGAATCTTTGACCTGAACCAAATGATATAAACATCCATTGGAAATGAGTTTCTAGGCCTTAAGGAAGGAAATAAACCTACCCTTAGGCGCTGAACTACTGCCCGACCATTCTAAAACTGGCTCATTAGGAAACTAAAACTTGACAACTCTAGTCCTGCAGTCAACTGAGGAATAGTAGGAGTGTAACCAATCCATGCCGAGAATAAGGTCGAAGTCGACCATGTCTAGTTCTACAAGATCAGCTGGTATGACTTTACTCAAGACTGATACTGGGCAGTTTCTATACACCCGGATGGCTCTAACTGACTCACCAACTGGGGTGGAAAGTGAGAAGGGTTTTGATAAGACCTCTAGACTGATGCTGAACTGAACTTCTACATAAGGAGTTACAAATGAAAGAGTAGCTCTTAGATCTAGGAGGGAATACACGTTTAGGTAAAAGAGACGTAACATACCAGTAACTACGTTAGGTGAACTTTCCTGATCCTGAAGAGAAGAGAGAGCATAAAAATGATTCTAGCGTTGATTGCCATTTGTACCTGATGGGTTGGCCTGCTGAGCTGGTCGTCCCTCTGGAGCTAATGAGGTAGTGGATTGTGATCTCCCTCGCCCTGCTGATGGGCACTCTCTAGGCCTGTGTCTAAGCTGTCCATACCTAAAGCAGCCCTCTCATCCCTGAAGGCATTCTCCTGGGTGATTCCTACCAAACTTTGGATAAGCTGGATACTTGTTTCCTATACTGTGGGCCTGAGACTGAGTGCCAGAAGACCCACCCCTCCGATCCTGGTGGGACCGAAAGGTTGGGGTGCTGGCTGAGTTAGGTGCTGGGGCCCTCTGCTGTTGCTGCTGCTGCTCTGGGTGGCTACCACCGCCAAATCTTTGGTGGAAAAAATTTGTATGACCAGTTCTTGCCCGCTTGTTCTTACGTTCCATATCTTTCAGCTTCTTTGCCTCAATCTTCTGAGCATACACGATTAAGCTAGAAAGGTCCATGTCCTTGATTAGGATTGTCGTCCTGCACTATTTGACGACCAGACTAGATACTCCATTTACTAAGCATGCGAGCCCTTGGCTCAGCAATCATCTCTGGATCATACTTTGATAGTCTAGTAAACTCCAGAGCATACTCCTCCACTGTCCAGTTACCCTGCCGTAGGTTCATAAACTCTGCCATCTTAGCCTCCTCAGCTCCCGAGGAAAGAACCTATCCAGAAAAGCTGTATGAAACTCCTCCCACTCAACCGATCCTGAATCTGCTGATCGCCCCTCCTTCCACTGCTCATACCAGACCTGGGCTACCCCTTTTAGCTGGTAGGCAGCCAGGTCAGCACTCTCGGAGGAGCTGACACCCATGATCCTGGTGATCTTTCTAATCTCATCTACAAAGCCTTGTGGGTCCTCTCCCACCTTTGTTTCAAGAAAGTCTGGAGGGTTCGTCCGGGTGAAATCCCACACCCGAGAAGCAGCTGTAGACCCACTTGTGGCTACTAGAACCACCTGCTGGTCCACTTGATTGGTGACTGTCTGAGCTAGAAATTGAATGGCCACCCTGAATTCGGTGGTGGATAAAGATTCATCCTAAGGAATTGACAGAGTTGGTGGAGCGGGTCTGTTGGCATTTTCGGCTCTCCGTCCATTTCCATGTCGAGGAGGAATTGTTCACTCAAAGGAAAAAAAGCACGAATCCGAAGGGAATTTCTAGAATTTGGACTTTAACGCACGATAAAGATTATGAACAAAAGGGGAATTTTCCTAATAACATCTCGTAGCCTCCTTGTCATAAGTGTGGCGCGCTTCACACCTATGAAAAGGACTCTACTCGATGCGGCTTTCAGACTTTTCGAGGATACTCTAAACCTAGCACTCTGATACCAAGTTTGTCATGCCCTGAGTCTACACCCTGGACGTAACACGGTACTTGAAGCCACAAGTGACCCCAAGTCAACCCCTGATCTATCATTCACTAGCATTTTGAGTAAACACGCACAACAGGACTTAAAATAATAGCATAAAATATTTTAAAAAACAAATATAAAAGTAAAGGTTCAAATCTTTAGATAATACTGAATATACTAAAAGTCATATCTGTCTGAAAGCCATCTAACTAAGGAGTTGCTTGGTCAAGCCCCTAGCTAACTCTAAGTATAAATAAAACCAAATGAAATAATTAAACAAAGCCCTCAAATGAGGAGGACTCACACTCTGATCTGCTGAAATGGAATGCTCTAAAACTGAAGTGACTATGTGTGCAGAACCTGAGAACCCGCAGCTATATCATGAAACGATATAGCATGAAAAGCATGCGCCAGTACTTTGAATGTACTGAGTAAATGGGAGAAACATACTGAGTATAAAGTCTGAACTGCAATGACACGCCATGACCAACAGGTAATCTGAACTGAACTACTGATATATTATGAAATGGTCAAAACGACCCGGTCTGATGGTCAAAGACATGCCCTAAGTCTGAAACACTAAATCTTAGATACTGGACTGAACTGAGCTACTTATTCTGATACTAGACTGGACTGACTAGTGGGAGAGTCTATAACCGACATATAACCATGTGAGATCGACGTGGAGTCTAATGTATACACCCCATCGGTAGGACCCAATATACCTTGCCAGGGTATAAAGGCATGAACTAAGTGATCACAAAAGTTTGGGGCCAATCAGGCCAAGTAATACTATAACCTACGCTGGCAACATAGTTCTGGGAACCTAGGTGCGCTAGAACACCGGACCACTTGATGCTAAGTTCTACTCCCACTGGAAATCCTAAACTGAACTACTAAGCTGATAGCTCAAAACTGGGGTCCAAGACTAGTCAGGGACATATAACTGCATGTACCCTGAGAGTCTTATCGGACCATATTCTGAAATTGGGTTCTAGACTGGTCAGAGCTGCTTATCTGGAAGTGTCGTGACCGTCTAAGAATAAGATGTAACTGAACTGGGGTCGTGGGGCTGGTCAGAGCTATATACTAGAATGTCATTACTACCTAATGGGCCAAAAACTGTAAATCTGAGTCTGGTTCTGATAACTGCGAGGCACCACTGACACCTCAAAATAAGACTGAAGTCAAACTTATTAGTTGACAATTTTTCTGAATAACACTGAGGATTCTAGCATTCTGGCTGAGACTAAACTGATATGATTCTGGAGAGATTCTAGTTCTAACTGGTCTAGACTACTAGCAGCTAATAGAGAATTCATCTTATCCCAACAGTACGGGAATTTCATAATATAGAGAAATTTCAAGAATTATAGGAATTTCATTCAATGAACAAAAGCCATTCTGATTCATGGGATATTTACCCAACGTATATGCATAGCAAGAAATTCTAGGAATTCAGCCCAAAACATTCTTCATTCACTAGGGGAAATTTAGCAAGTAAAATCACTACTCGAAAAATTAGGGCTTAAACTCACTTTTTGCATGAACACTGACAATATGATAAGGAATTTATGGGAATCATATCAACAATATACATGAATATCGTTCTAAGTGAAATCAATGAAAATAAACATGATTACTCTTCCTATTCGAAAGCTCAGGGCTTAAAACTGATAGAAGAAATTGAGGAGGATTTTGGGGACATAAGGGAAGAACAATCCGCTTGCTAAAACCCACATACCTGATGAAGAACCCACGAAAACATCTTGAGAAATTGAGGAGAAGAAAGCTGCCCTAGTTCTTTCTTTGAGAATTCTTGAGAGAACTTACGGTCTATTTTCTGAGTGCTTGAGTGGGGAATGAGGAAAAGGACCCATTACCCCCACTAAAACGTCTAAAATCAAGGTTAAAACGTAGTGTTTTAGTGCTTGAGAGAATAGGAAATTACTAAATAGCCCTTTGAAATTCGCTGGAAAAAACTGTCAGGTGTTCCTAACGGGTGACCTAACGACTTGTTACTAGGTCCAACAAGTCTTTGGGTCCTCCCATCAAGTTCACTGGAAAAATTTCTACTGACTCCTGACGGGCACATGACGAGTCATCATGACTGGAAACTATTAATCGTGTCGTCCATCAGGTGCACTGGTTAAAAGTTTAGAAAGGATTGGAAGGAAGGACCTGACGTTGTTACCACTAACGACGACTCGTGGTGACCTTCCATCAAGTACACTATAAATTCCTCAAATTTCTAAACTCCGGCTTGGCGACGAGCGACTTAACGAGTCATAGGGCCTGACAACGACTCGTGGGGTCGTCCGTTAGGAACACTGAAATATACTCTTGGCATCCTTCACACGGTTGACCTGACAAATTGTTGGGTCCCTTAACGACCCATCAGGCTGGTCGTTCTGCAACTTTTCTACAGTTTTCCAGATTTTCTGATTTATGTCCTAGATATTGATTTTGAGCTTCCAGGGCATTACAATTTAGGGGCGAGTAAGAGTAGTGGTTGCATTAGGTTTATGGAGCTATATGATTTCTGAAGATACCAGATTGAGGCCGTGAGGGCTGTATTGAGATACCTATATGCTCACAGGGGAAATATGATGTCCGAAGGGACAAGATTGAGGCTGTGAGGGACGTATTGAGATACCCATATGCTCGCAGGGGAAATATGATGTCTGAAGGGACTAGATTAAGGACGTGAGGGCCGTATTGAGATACTTATATGCTTTCAGCGGAAAGATGATGTCCGAAGGGACCAGATTGAGGCTGTGAGGGCTGTATTGAGATACCCATATGCTCACAGGAGAAATATGATGTCCGAAGGGACCAGATCGAGGCCGTAAGGGCCGTATTGAGGTCTGGTAACCTCCAGACTCCTCTATGCGGTAGTGGCATCATGAACCTCAATCGATCAAAGGCTCTTGGTCCAGTTACAAGACCCTAGACTGCTCAGATACAGTTAAGGAGCCCAGATGGCTGAGATACAGTTACAATTATAGTTACTTGCATGGAAATAAGGGTATATAGACTGATTGACACATGCCGAGGCTTATAGGGGCCCACGTAGGTTATCTCTATGTTGATTGTACTTTCTAGGCTTATGGGGGCTAGGTTAGGTTCTTGTTTGTACACTTGATTGTTAGGTATAGCTTATGAATGTATAGCTGTACAACTTAAGCTCTTATAAGTGTAGTGAGTTACTAGATGCAGGTTATGAATAAGAAAGCTTACAGGTTATCTTCCGCCCTTTCTTGCTACTTACTTTCAGTCCTTATCAAAATCTATTCAGCTTTTTATTACTGCTTTTCATATTCAGTACATATTGTACTGACGCCCAACTATGGGGGCGCTGCATACTTGCCTGTAGGTTTAGACAGACAGGTTTTAAGATCTCCTAGCAGCTGTCCAGAGTTAGCAGATTAGCTAGCTCCTTTCATTCAAAGTTTCCAGGTTGTTGAGGTTACCTGTCTTATATTTGTACAACATTTGGGTAGGCCGAGGCTCTTTCCTGACCAATATGTTCACTCTTAGAGGCTTGCAGACTACAGTATTTAGTTAGTTGGTTATTGTTGACCATGTGGGGCCTAGTATAACTACTTGTTCATCCCTGTTATAACTAGACAACATGATGTCCTTATTGGCCTGCATAGCATCCCTTTATTGTTATGTTGGCTGGGTTAGTTGTTTTCATTTACAGGTGGTGCATGGCCTTGTCGGCCCAAGGCTTTATTTACAACTGTGATATAACAGTTTGTTTTCTTGATTTTGAGTCATTGGTAGGTGATCTTGGGTAGAATTTCATGCCCAAGTGATACTCAAATGCTTCATTTCGACTTGTTTATCTATTGTTATGTGTACATTCTCATGTGATTCTTAGATAAATGTGAATTTATACTAACCAACATGATTAGTGTTGTTTTGC
>JACEIK010000005.1:980236-1039399 GCA_018107945.1 Datura stramonium | reverse complement strand
GATGTTCTTTGAGGACAAGGTTATTTATTTATTATCCCAATAAGATCTGCTAATAGGGTATAGTCCTACAATATAAAGTCACAATCTCTATATGCCCATGAAAATATAAAATTGTACTAAGGGAAAAATAAAAAAGATTGGGCCTAAACCCAATACTTCATGCCAAATCAGTCTGAAAAGGCCCAACAAAGAGAAAACGACCCAAACCCACTAAAAATGACCTGACCCGATCCATTTCATTTCAACTAAGCTAAGGTTTCAAACTCTTGTTCTCTTTCTCCCTTAGTCAACAACCTCTGCCCTTTTGTTTTCTTCTCCCTTTTCCTTTTCCAAAGAAAACTCTATCAATCCTCAGCCGTCGCTCCATTTCGATCTTCATCTCTATCTTCTGAAAAAATCATATGTTTCTTTCTCTCTCTCATTCACATCACTCATCTTCAGAATAATGTCAACTGAGGCGATCGGTTTAACTAAAGAAATTCTCAAGGTGTCGAGAATCACCTCCCATTGCTTCGAATCGGATTCGAACTCAGTGTATTGGTCATTTGAGGTGGTCATGACCCTTTAGAAAATATCTATGACTAGCCTAGGACCTAGTCGGATTACGGTTTGTTCTTGGGTAGTTACGATGCTAGCAACTCGGCCAGTTAAGAACCTAGTTTTAGAATCCGATCCGATAAGACTTCGCTGATATCTTCGGTTATATATCTGACTGATGTTGGATCGATTTTAATTTATCGCTTGGTATTCGATTTATGTATTCCACGTTAGGAGCGAGGACTTAGCACCCAGCCCGGTGGGAGTCCTAGCACCCCCGGAGTTCCCCGAGAACTATGTTGCCGGCTTAGGTTACAACATTTATTAGCACGATTGTACATGCTTTTGTGATCTCCGGTTCATGCCTATATACCTGATAAGGTATATTGGGTCCCTACGGTGGGGTCATTACATCGACTCCACGTTTAGCTCGCGTGATTACATGTCGATTATAGACTCTCCCACTAGTGACGAATCCCAGGTCTTAGAATCGCGGTTCAATTTAGTTTTAGCTCTATTAGTTTGGGTCGATTCGGTACGGTATCTCGGACTCGGAACTCTCATACTTGAGGCATGTCCTTGACTGGCTAGACGGGGTAAATGCTTGACCGTACCGGTTATTATAATTATTGACTCAGTATATCGGTTGGTCATTGCATGCCATTTTCGATTCGATCTTTATATTGAGTTATTTTCTCCCACTTAATCGGTACATTCAAAGTACTAACGCATACTTTTATCTTGTGTCATTTCCTTGATACATGCAGGTCTCGAGACTGTTGGCAGGTGTAAACCGTCGAGATCTCTCTCTGAAACCCAGCGAAGTGTGAGTCCTAAATCTTCCCGAGATGTTATTTCATTTATTTAGTTTCATTTATTATTTTCTTTTTAGACTTAGAGTTAGGCTGGGGGCTTGTCAAGCAACTCCTCGGTTAGATGGCGTTCAGACACAAACGTAGTTTTCGGTCTATCGGTATTTGTTCGAGATGTTATAACATTGTGATTGAGACTTACATTCATGAATGCCTTATGTTATTGTTTTAAGCTTACGCTATTATGTGCCACTCCGAATGCTGAGTGTATCATAGACTGGGTTGACTTAGGTTACTTGTGGCTTCAAGTACTATGTCCAGTCCAGTGTATAGACATAGACTTGGCGTGACAAGCAGTCGAGGCGATAGGCTTAGAGTATCCTCAGAATATAAGCCGCATCGAGTAGAGTCTTTTTCATGGGTGTGACATACACTTATGGCGAGTGAGATGTTATTAGGAAAACTCTCTTTTGTTCATACTCTTTATCATCGTTAAAGTTCAATTACAAATGTCCTTCCTAAATCGTGATGCATTTCTTCTGGTGGTGTGCACTCCCCAAACGGTAATAGAAGAAGAATTAAGGCAATGCCAACAGACCTACCCACCAACTCCATCCCTTCCGGGGCGGCAGTGTCCACAGCAGAGTTCGAGGCTATCCTGCTGCTCGCTCAAGCGATCTGTGAGGTGAATTGACTGAGTGATCCAGAGCCTTCCCTGTGCGGTCCACGGTAGGCTGCTCGGGTGTGAGATTTTACACGGATGAACCCTCCAGATTTCCACGGACCTAAGGTGCGAGAGGACCCCACAGGATTTCGTAGACGAGATCGGAAAGATCACAGAATTAGAGTGTCGATCCCTCGAGTGCCGACTTAGGCTGCCTACTGGGCGGGGAGTAACCCAGTACGGTACGAGCGGAGTGGGAAGGAGGGAAGGCTAGAAGGAAGGACCGATGGAATGGGAGTTCCTCTGACCTTCTGGATAGATTCTTCCCTCGGGAGTTCAGGGAGGAAAAGGTAGCGGAGTTCATGAACACGAGGCAGAACAGGAACCAGTAGAAGAGTATGCTTTAGAGTTCACGAGGTTGGCCAGTACGCTCCAAATATGGGCTTGAGCCAAGGGTTCGCATGTTTGAGGATTTATTGAACTGAGTGTCAGGCAGTTCCAAAGTACAGGGCAGCGATGCGATTAGAATATGGACCTTTCACTTTGATTGTCTATGCCCGGTGATCGGCGAAAAACTAAAGGACATGGAGTGAAGAGCAAACGGTCGAGACTAGCCGGTTAGATTACGACCATCGGAGGTGTAGTGGTAGTAGTCTGCAGTGACGGCAACAACGGTAGCGAAGGCCGGCACCAGTTGGCCGGCGCCCCAACCTTGAGTCGGCTGGGACCGGAGGGAGTGGAGCATCGATTCTCGGTCTTCCAAGCTATAGTGCGGGAGCAGGATATCGGTGCTCCAAGTGTGGCAAGAACCACCCGAGAGAATGCCTTCGAGTCGAGAGGGTTGTTTTGATTGTGGACGGCTCGGACATCGGCCCAGGAGTGCCCGTCGGGTAGGGCGGGGGAGATCACAATCACCACATCATCATTCCATAAAAAGCCAGGCCAGCCAATGAACCCAGCCATCGAGTATGGATGGCGGTCGGCGCTAAAATCCTTACACATGCATTGTCTTCTGTCGGTCGGGAAACTCGCGACGTAGTCACGGGTATGTGCAACTCTGCTGTCCATGCGTGTATACCCTCCTAGATCAAGAGTCCACCCTTTCATTTGTGACTCCTATGTAAAATTCCAGGTTTTAATATCAACACGGAGTCCTCTCCATCATTCTCGATCTCCACTCATGTTGGCAAGTCAGTTAGAGCTAACCGGGTGTATAGAAATTGCCAGGTCTCGATGTAAGATAAAGTCATTCCAACTAAATCTGTGAGTTACATAGTCGATTTGACCTTATCCTTGGCGTGGATTGGTTAAACTCGGTTATGCCTCAGTTGGTTGTAGAACTAGAGTTGTCAAGTTTCGGTTTCTAATGAACCGTTTATTGTTAGAATGAGTGGGCGGTAGTTAGCGCAAGGGTCGGTTATTTCCTATCTTAAGGCCCAGAATCATCTCCAGGGATGTATTTATCATCTAGTTCGAATTGATTCCCCGACTCTGAACCCGACGATACAGTCGAGTCCGGTAGTCGGCTAGTTTCCCAAATTATATTTCCTAAGGATCTAGAATTCTACACAAACTAGAAATAGACTTGAAATAGACCTCCTCCGGATACTTGGCGAGTCTCCATCCTCATATAGAATGGCTCTTCTTGGCAGACAGGGTTGAAGGAACAACTAAAGATGTTCTTGGACAATCAAGTATCTCCTGCAGGGTGCTCGGTACTATTAAATGCGTAAAGAAAGATGGTACCCCTCTCGGAATGTGCATAGATTACCATCAATTTGAGGCAGTACGAGTCAAGAATAGGTATCCCCTTCCCGAATTGATGACTTTGTTGGACCAAGCCGACGAGTTGTTTCTCGAAAATCGATCTCGAATTCGGGGTACCATCGGCTAAGGGTCAAGAGTGTGACATGTTGAAACAACATTCGAACTAAGTATGGTCACTACGAGTTTTTGGTGATGTCCTTGGGGCTAGCTCAAACGCCCCGCAACCTTTATGGATCTGATAGAGTCTTTAAGCAGTATATGGATATGTTCATTATTGTATTCATCGATGACATTACAGTGTACTCCAAAAATGAGAAGAGCATGCTAATCACACAGGATAGTGCTTGGATACTCAAAGACCGCCAAGTTTGTTCACCAAGTTCGGCCAAGTGTGAATTGCAGTTAAATTCCGTGACTTTCCTTGGTTAGTGGTCTCGGGCGAAGGTATTCGAGTTGATCCTCAAAAAGAAAGCGGCGGTGAAAAGATTAGCCCGGACCTACTGTTCATTGAAATTAGGGTTTTATGGGTATTAGTTATTAGCGATAGTTTTTGTGGAAAACTTCTCCTCTATAACATCTCCTTTGACTAAACTAACTCGGAAAGTAAAATTCCAGTGGTCGGATGCATGTGAGAAGAGTTTTCCAAGAGTTGAATACAGGCTACTACATTCCGATGTTGACCTTGTAGAAGGAACTGATGGGTTGGTTGTCTATTTGTGACGCTTCCAGTGGACTCGGTTGCGTTCTAATGCAGCGAGGCAGAGTTGACAGCCTCACCTCCCGGACAACTCAAAGTTCATGAGAAGAACTATCTAACTCGCTGACTTGGAGTTAGCGCTGATAGGTGTTTTCTTATTTGAAAATATGGAGACATTACCTATAGGGCTCACGTGGATGTGTTTACGGATCACAGAGCCTTCGGTATATGTATAGTCGGAAGGACCTAAATCTACGTCGGAAGGTGGTTGAAACTCTTGAAAGACTATAACATGAGTGTGTTGTACCACCCGGGCAGAAACGATGTGGTGGTTGATGCCCTAGCGGTTAATACATGGAGGGCGTAGCTCATGTTGAAGAAAGGCAAGAAGAAATGGTAAAGGGATATCCTGAGACTAGCCGGAGTTGGGAGTACAGGTTGGTGGATTCGGTGAGGGTGGAGTGTGAAAGAGCGGGTCGAGATTCTTCATTAGTTGTGGAGATTAAGTCCGGACAGGACGAAGACCTCGTCTTACTTAATCTTAGAGACGGTTCTCGGAAAGAAATATAAGCTTTCTCCAAAGGGGAAGATAGGGTGCTCCGTTACCGGGGCCAGTTATGTACCATACGTCGGTGAGTTGAGAAACCCCGGATATTGAATGAGGCTCACAGTTCTATATATTCCATCCACCTCGTGCTACCAAAATGTACCATGATTTATGGGATATATGCGGTGGAACGATATGAAAAAGAGATATTGTTGAATTTGTAGACAAGTGCCCAAGCGCTGTAAGTTAAAGTAGAACACCAAAGACAGGAGGTATGACTCGGGATATCGACATACCCACATGGGAAATGGGAAGAAGTAAACATGGATTTCATTATGGGTCTACCTCGGATACAAATTGAAGCATGACTCGGCCTAGGTAGTAGTAGATCGGATGACTAAGTCGACACACTTCCTCCAGTTAAAACCACGGACTCATTAAGAGTATACCCAGGACTTTACATCCGAGTTGGTCGAGACTTCGTAAGTCTTTGTTATCCATTATCTCATATAGAGGAACTCGGTTCACCTCACCCTTTTGGAAGTCTTTTCGGAAGGGACTAGGCACTCGATTCAGAAGCTCAACACAGCTTTTCGCATGAGACGGATGGGCAAGGTATATGGACTATCCAGATCCTGGAAGATATGTTGAGAGCGTGCGCGATTGATTTCAAAGGCAATTGGGAAAACCATTTTCTTTTCTTCTTATTGAGTTTATGTACAACAACGGTTACCACTCCGATTATCCAAATGGCCTCGTTTTAGGCATTATATGGTAGAAGAGTGCGAGATCTCCTGTTAGGTGATTTGAAGTGGGTGAAGAGTACACTATTATCGGGCAGGACTACATTCATGAAGCTATGCACCAAGAATTTTCACAGCTCATTAGAAAGATTAAAAATAGCTTAAAAGTAAAATCCAAATCTTTTCTTTGATGTGAGGAAAATTAGAGTTCTTTGTGGACGGTAGGTTTATGCAGAAAATCTCACCCATGAAAGAGGTGATGAGGTTTGGGAAGAGGAAGCACTTAGTCAAGATGTGGTACCCTCTGAGTCACAGAAGCGGGTGGCGGGTAACCTTGAGTTGGAGTTACCTTCGAGTTGGCCTTTGTGCACCTTGTATTTCTGTGTCACTTTTGATACATTAGAATCCTACTTCGGTTGTGCCATTGGATAGTGTAGAAATAAGGATAGTCTCTCATGAGAGATCCCAGTACAAATCCTTGACCATGAGTTCGTAAGTTGAGGAACAAGGAAAATAGGTCGATCAGGTCTTATGGAGAAATCGGTAGGTGGGGGGAAGTACATGGAAAGTCGAAGCGGACATAATAGCGAATACCTGCTTTATTTTCCTACCCGACCTAAGATTCGACTTGAGTTATTAGTTTTGTCCTAGAACTCAATTTAGTTTCATGTTCAAATTATGTATTCAAGTTTCTTTTATGTTATAGGTTGTATGGAAGGTAAATTTAGTCGGTTATGTATTTTGAAATGGGAGTAATTCTATCGGTTTTGAGTTAAATGAAGTATTTTTAAAATGTTGATTGTTATTCTCTGGATTGTTTCCAAGAGGAGATATTGTAATGCCACGAAAACTTAAAAGAGTAGATCGGGGACTTAGAACAAAGAAAATTGGAGATCTTCGAGAAAAGCCTCGAACGGCTTACCTAACGATTCGTTATGAGATTTAGGCTTGTTAGATCGAGTTATGGAAAGTTGAGAAATGGGAGAAGGGTACCCATGGGACCCAGTGGGTAATTAGGTCCTACGGTCGTTAAGGTCGGTCGTGGGGAAGTGGCGTGAGGAGATGAGAAAAGGAGGGAAATAGTGTACATGACGAGAGGACATCACGATTATTGGTTAGTCACCACGAGTCGTGGTGGTCGTTACTAGTTGGATGAGAATTTTCTATGTTTGAGATAATGTACTTGACGGGAGGTGACGACGAGTCATTGGGTTTCCATGATGAACTTCGGTGGCGGATGACCGAGTGCATTTCATGGGTCATGTAATGAGTTGTGTCCATGAGGGACGAGTCGTTAGGTCCCTCATGTTGACTTCAGTGACCTTCGGGCGTGGGCCAACAAGAGCTCCCAGCGAGTCGTGGTCACCGACCAACAACTCATTGAGTGACCTATTGGGACCCCATCAAACAAATTTGATTTTAGCCCGGGGAATATTTTGTAATCTCCTCTACTTAGTCTCTAAACTAAGTGTTTTCGGTCAAATTAGGGGTTTTAGAGGGGGGAAAACCGACGGTTTCTCTCATTGCTTTCCCGTCTCTCTAAAGATAAGCGTAAAGTTTCTCTCAAGCTCGAGGCAATTTAGGAAGAAGAATTCTTCAAAAGGGTTTTCCAAGTTTAAATGCACCAAGTATGGGAATTCAACAAGGGAATTGTTCTTCCCTTGTGGGCTAAAACTTTTCTTCGGTTCATTGCAGTTTAGCCACACGAGTTTAGGTGAAGATATAGTTATCATACATTGTTAATTTCATGTAGAACATCATTATATACTTTAATTTTAGATGTTTTCCACAAGTATGTGACTAGAATGATGCTTGTTCCAGTGAAAGTAGAAAATTTATCCCTAGCTATGGGAAATCGAAGCTAGAATCATGCTTGGTATTAAATTCTTGAAAAGTTTGTCCAGATCTTTCGAGTTAGGGGTTTCCCCATAATAGTTGTATGTGTTAGAAACTTCAGTCAAAATTTTGATAGACAATTTGATAAAAAAGTTCATATACTCAAAAATGTCGGCCTAGTCTCGGTCAGATTTTTAGCAACCTCCGGGTTGACGAGAATAATGTCAGGCGTCGGTTTGACTCTGAAATTTCGAGGTGTCGAGAATCACCTCCTGATTATCGAGTGAGATCCTAGGCTGATGTAATGGTCATGGCGGTCGCAGCACCTATACGAGATAAGCTCTAACAATCCCTAGGACCCTAGTCATATTACAGGTTTGTTCTTAGACGGTTACGGCTTCTAGATAAGCGGCTCTAGCTAGTGCAGGGCCTAGTTTAAGAATGCAGTCGATAAGGCTGCCGAGAGTACCTTCGGTTATATATCCACGACTAGTCTTGGACCCCACATTTTTGAGCTATCGGCTTGGTATTCGGTTAGGTATTCTAGTAAGAAGCGGAGACTTATACCGGCGGACGATTCCCAGCGCGCGAGGTTCCCGAACTATGTTGCCGGCGTATATTATATACATTTATTTTTGATTGGCTCCGTCGTTTGTAGTCACCAGTTCATGCCTTTATACCACGGCAAGGTATATTGGTCTTACCAATGGGAGTGTATACATCCGAATTTCACATTTAGTTCACGTGGTTACATATCGGTTATAGACTGCTCCCACTAGTCGGCTTAGTCCCATCTCGAATAAGCGAGTTCGGTTCGGTTTGCTTCTATTTGTTTGGGTCGGTTCGGTACGATATCTAATACTCAAAACTTTCATACTTAAGACATGTCCTTGAGTATTAGGCAGGGTCATCTTGACCATCTCGATTTATTCTGATTATTAAGCTCGGTATATCGAGTTGGTCATTGCGTACCATTTTAGTTTAGTCTTTTATATTACGTTATGTTTCTCCTATTTACTCGGTATATTCAAAGTACTAATGCATACTTTTTTATGTTGTATCATTTTCACTTAAAATAGCCGCGGGTTTTCAAACCTTCAGCTGCCGTTAGCCGACCCGTCCAGGATCTCTCTCGATATTGAAGTGAATCCTCATGCTTTCGAGGATGTTATTTCATTTATTTTAGTTTCCTTTATTACTTTCGGTTAGACTTGGAGTTAAGAGTGGTGTGACAACTTCACCAGTTAGATAGCTTTCGGACACGAGACGTAGTTTTGTTCTATCGGTATTTGTTGAGATATTTTAACATTGTCGATTCGAGACTTGCAACCATGAATGCCTTATGTTATTGTTTTGCAAAGTTTAAAGCTATTATTTGCCAGATACTGTGATCATAAACAAGGGGTTGACTTGGAGTTACTTGTGGCTTCAAGTACCATGTTAAAATCCGAGTATAGACTCGGGGTATGACATTTCAGCATGTAAATTAACCTACAAAATAAGAATTGATATCTAATATGTATTATTGTCATTCTAGTATTGGAAATCATTTCTTTTGTTAGTGTTATTAACTATAAAACTTATTGGATCATTTAAAATTTTTAGTCCAAACTTGAAATAATACATTTTATAAGATAAAAACTTTTTAAAAAATATTTAGAAGTAATTATAAATATTTTATACATAAAATATCATATTAAGTTTTAGTTTAGTTTGACTTTGTTAGTTCAAGCCAAATCAAATCAATCATCATTCGAGATTCTTTTTCTAAAAAACCAAACCACTAGTCGGATTTTTCTCAATTTGACTCCGGAATTATCGAATTAATGCGGTTTTAACGATTTTCTTTATACACCCCTACTTTACAAGAGTTTTATTTTCAAATTTTTAAAATTTTCAACTTTTAAATAATCACATCATTATTTCCTTTTTTAATTTTTTAATTAAATATGAAAACTATAAAAAATATTTTATTTTCCTAAAAAAGTTCTAAACATAATATTAAAATTAAGTATATATTAACTTCACAAAATCATCAAACTTATAATATTATTATGGAATGAGTTATCCAATTAACTTTTCAAATCATAAATTCAAATCATTCGGCTTTCATTAATTTTCATAACCACCACAATTTTGTAGTGAATCCGATTGTTTAATTAAATATATGATATTTGATTAACATTGTCGTACTATTTAAACTCATTGGTCGCGTCTAGGAGCGCAGACATTTATTGCATTGGATAGTGAATCGATTATTAAATATAAATACGATTAAATTTACACAAATTATTTGAATTCATTTTGATATAGTAAAAAATTGTAGACACATATTAAACTAACAAGAATATTAGTAATTAATTAAAAAAATTCTATTAAAGTCTACTAAATATGTGAATTTTAATTATCAAAAGAAAAAATAAAAAATTAAAAAAGAGGAGTCTACTAGTGTAATTGTAAAAGAATTAGCTAAAAGGAACATATCAAATACAATTACTACAGAAAATCAATCACCTTAAAATATCATAAAAATATATTTGTCACGTATTATGCTCATAACTAAAATACATGAATAACTATAAAAACTAATAAATACAAAAGCTAAAAGACAATAAATAATAAATTTTAAAATACTTTCTCAATTAGTGTTAAAATATCCATATTACAAACAATAAAACAAAATTATTCACAAGAATTTGTTTAAGACTCTTGCATGTTCATATGATTGCACTTTAAAAGCTCTTCTTGTCTTTTATGACCGACCATAATTTAAATTATCAAAATTGAACAAAATTATTTTCAAGAGCATTTCGAGAGGTGCACCTGGCATGAGACACTAATTGATTCTTTTTCATTTTTATCTCTCATTTTTTAGGAAAATATCTAGCGGTCAAGAATACATTTGAACTATGCCATTAATAGGTGATACTATTTTCCTTCTTCACTTAATTCAAGGATTTGTAGCGAATAGATAAGCAGGAGATATATAAACTCGATTGAGACGAGTGTCGGTTTGCTTCTTCGTTTTATTCAATTCAACTTTTCCCTTTTATTCTCTTACAATGAAGGATTTCGGATTGGGTGATGGTGAGTTTGATTCTTGTTCCAAATCTTATTTTGTTATTTAATTTACTTTTTATTTTATGCCCTTGTGTTTATCTATATCGATGGTTACGAATTTATGATTAGGAGACTAATAACTCAAGATTAAAAAGGTTGATTTTTTCCTTTTCTCTTTTTCCTTCTCACAAAAAAGCCCCCTATTTTAAATTTTTTTTTTTTTAAGTCGATGATCTATAGAGAGCAGCCTCTACTTGCTCCATTAGGAGTAAGGGTAAGATTTTTATACATCTTACTCTTTGGACCCTACTTTTGAGATTATTCAAATACAATAATTTATACGCAAGTGTTCACATCTTACATAAAGGGTACAAGAATTATGTCACGGTTCAGCTTGATTTAACAAATATTTTCTCCTTTTGTTTGTGGTAAAACTGATTTTTCAAAGTTCGATGCTAGATTTGATTTGATGGTCAAAAGTATATATCAATGTTTTATGTATTTGTTCCACAATTTTGTATGAATATATGTTAGATCTGATTTAAGTTCCAGTAAAAACAAAGCGTAACAATGATTGAAAAAATTCCCACTTTTCGATCTATAATATATAAGAATTAAGCATTATATTAAGCTCACGGTGTTTTTTCAATCTTTCTCCTCATCTTACGAAATTAAGCACTTAGGTTTCATTGCAAAAGCTTTAGAAATTTCATAGAGCACCTTAAATAAGGGGATAAATGAAGTGGAGGTTTATGCTAAGCAGGTGCATATAGCAGATGACCATAGTAGTCACTGCATATAGGACAACTCATAGCCCATGCAGCTGCGTCCCTGGAGTCCAATTGATCTAACCGGGAGGCTGGAGTTTTAAAGATGGTCAAACCATCACGAGACTCAACTAATACCCTTATTTCCACCATTATCAAAATATTCATGAAAAATATGCAAAATACTCAACAACCTTAAATGTAAAAACTCTCTTTGATTTTAGATGAATTGTAGGATTCTTTCCTTACTAGGATCTCTGAGACTTAGATGACAATTTCACATTGAAAGAAAATTTCTATCACACACACACTAATATATATATATGAGATACAATGTAAGCAGTGTTAATTGTGTATGTTGTAGGTATATTCAATGAGTCAATATGTATAGCCTAAGTATTTTCTTTTCGATTTCTATAATTTCGTTCGTTTTTCGATTTTGGATTCATTAGTATGGAGGAAAGATCTTACTTTGTGCGAGCATGAATTATGAATTTAAATAATTGATTGATATTTATTTTGATATTTAATTTCACGATTATACATTCAATATGCTTGAATTACAAAAGAAAGAGAAAGAGGATGGAAAGAAGAATAAATCTGAAGAATACAAGGAAGTCAAGTTTGGAAAAAACCAAGAAGGCTCTTCGAAGAAATTCTTGCCCTAACAAACAAAAGGAAAAAGCTATTCATGGTACATAATCAATTAATTTTACATCTTACACTTGACTTAATATTAATTATTATTTTTCTTGTTCACTTTAAGAAACTAAGAGAATTAATTATTTCTTTTTAATATTAATCTTATCATTAGAAGTAATTTTTTTCAAATTAATTAAAAAATTTTAAGCACCATTCGTAAGATTTTTTTTTGGTAAAGTAAATATGTAACTAATTTTTTTCAAGGAGCGCAAATGCAAATCGGGGATGGATACGAAATGACCATGTACAGTAAGCAACACCAAAGGTAATTCACATGTACTTATTTTCCTTTTTCTTTATTTTCAATTTATGGAAAAAAAGTACTTGTTTCACCTAATTTTAGGCCATTTTTTTCTTATATTTTCTTTCTCTTGTCAAATATAGGGATAATTTTACGATGATCATTCAACTTTTATTATTAATATGCTTTTATTTTCAGCCCTTGACAAAAGCAAAGACAAACTTATAAGGAGATGACACAAATTGAGAAACTTGAAAAGCAAAAAGATCAAGATGACTCTATGGAGGTGGAAATACCTCAAAACCAACAAGAAGGACAAGATGACATCAATGGTATTAAATTTTATATCCCAAAGGCCCGGCTTCTATTAATGCATCAAAGTTCAAAGTACTATTTAATTCATTACACTTATGATAGTTTATAATTCATTTCATGTATCTATCATTCTATCTCATAAATTTGATACTGCATAATTTTGAGCGAGTTTGAGATCAACATTATCATCGTGTGACATTCTCTCAAGTAATATAGATAATGCTCTACGGGAGAATAACATTGCTAGTGGGTGACACTTTCCATAGTCTTTGAAAGATGAAAATTACTACACACACTTGAAGCAAGGAATACCATGACACAAAGAATTAGTTCCATTATTGACATATATAAGGTGATTATATTCATACATTAATGTATATATATTTACTTGTCATGTAATTTTACTTAAAGACTAGTTATAATTAAGATTTTCTTTAACAAGTTTTAAATTGTTATTTAAACAATAATTTATAATTTCTTTCTCTCCTTTTAACATTTCTTTGCAAAATTGTACATAATAAATTTAATATTGTTTAAATTTATTTTAATTGCTCATCGGGTTCTCTTTTATTTCCATGAGTGCGAATAGACTCTCATCACTGAGAAGATGAATATAGCTGGAGTCGCCTAAATACTTTAGAGAATAGAAATGCGAAGTACATTGAAGGAAAACAGGAAAAGATCATGAGGGAACTTTTGAGGAGACACCCTTAGAATAAACAAAAGCAGAAGTTACTCGTAGTACCTGGTTATTAATTCATTCTATATATTACAATTGCCTTATAGTAATACTAATATTAGTATTATCATTTGATTATCATGATTTTCAAGGGTGAGTTAGAGAGTTTTGGTGAAGATTATGCGGAAATAATTCTAATGGTGTCTTAATTGAAAATAATGTTGATAATACAAATGACAAGAAAGATGAAGACTACCAAGTAAGTGAGGGAATAACAAAGGATACAATGTTTTAATTCCCGCTAAATTTGTGAGATATTGATCATCACTTATATCTATTTACATGAATTTTCATTGAGCACACTCATTTTATTTCACAATATTTGTTTTTATTATCTACATTCATTAATAAAAGGAACAAAATGAATTCTGAGATGTTAGGAGATGAGGTATCTAAAGAACACAATGAAAGCAATATAAGAAAGGAGCAAAAGGATTCTTTTGAGGAGGTTACGACCAACAACAAGAAGAAGATATTAATGGTACTTAAGAAATTTTACATCTTACAATTTATATCTATGTTAATCATTTAATATTTTTGGTTCGGAAATAGAAGAAGATCCCTAAATTGTTTAAATCAATAGTGCAATGTGCAAGGTAATTGAAACTCTTGACCCAACATGAAGTGATAATCAAATGTAGGCACTAGATTGAAGCCGGTATCATTTTTTAACACAATTTGTTTCATGTGCATTATACCATCTTATTTGGTTACATATAATTTTCGAATTGGTAGAGCTCAATAGAGTCACATGTGATGATAGCCTCCCGAATAATTGATCCTATTTTAAATAATAATATATGTCAATTATGGCTCAAACTTTGGGCAAGAGATGAAAACACTAGAAATTATCGCATCATTCAAGGAATTCCAAAGTATAAAATTCCGTTCCATCAATAACCTCTATCGGGTAATTCCTTATAAATCTTTATGTTTGTCTTCCTCTGTTAACATTATATATTTTAAACGATAGTTTGCTCTTTTTAACTTTTTGGTTCTTAGATATTTGACAAATAATTAAAAAAAATTATTTAATTAATTTTAAATTTGATTATCTCATCAAGTTTTCTTGCATTCTACGGTGCACCTTTGTGAGACTCTGCGTCGATTGAAGATGAATTCAATTGGAATCTTTCAATTAAAGAAGATCCAAATATGAGTCTTTCGACAAGAAGATTCAAGTATACAAATAAACAAAAATGATTAGTTGCGATAGAAAATGCGGTGAAAAGAAAAACGAGAATGAAAATGATGATACGACTTCTTCCATCCTAGCTATATGATTGCATTTTTAATCGTTTATTTGAATTCTAGCTCAAGATATGCAATCATTTTCTTCGAATGTTGAATGGTATCAACATTTACAATTTTGAATTTAAGTCACCTTAGAAACTTTACAATTACGTCTTTGGTTCTTCTATATTAATTACTTTCTATAAAGGTTTATTTTCAAAATTCGTCAATAAGAATGTCTTGATCTTTCTCGAGTAAAAATGTTCACATTCGATGTTATACCAAATCAAAAATGTGAGTTTCTCAAAATTTTAGAAGGCTCCAAACATAATATTGTGTAGGATATCAAATATGGCTCAAAAATTGATAGCCCGTCCAATAGATCTATGGAATTTGGGCATAAGATAATTTCATATTAGGCGGTTAGCTCAATCCAGCATAGCTCATTTTTAAGTGATCTTCAATTTGGCTCATACTAACCCAATTCTAGCCCATTTTTAAGATTAACTTTAATTTTTTATTTTACTACTTAAATTTGCACCATTTTTCACGGGTGGGGACTTTAGTCTTGGTGTGTCCAGTTGGAGTCGAGTCTGAGTAGGGAGTCTTCGCACTACTAAAAAAATTTTAAAAGCTGACCTCGAAAGATTGGGAAAAGTGACCCCTCTTGAGGTTGAGGTCAATTTTAAATTTTTATTGCAAAAATCGACCTCTAAAGGTCGCTTTTGCAACAAGGACCTCGGATGATTTTTTTCATGAAATATTAATTTAAATAAAGATAAAGACCAACCTCATGAGGTTAGTTTTTGTCATTTTCGATAGTGTCGGTTAGGGTTGGATCTCGACCCCCATGAGAATCGGATCTCAAATCGGGTCTCTAGTCTTATGTTCCCAGGATTTTGATTGAGGCCCGGTTCTCAGTTTGAGTCGGGGATTAGATCGGGTGGATCTTAACTCTCGGGTTGAGGACGAGGATCGAATCTCGGAGTCTCGAGTCGGGATCAAATTTCGAGTTAGGGTCAAGGATAGGGGAGATGGACACGAGGTAAAAGGTAGGTTAAGTGGAGCATGGACTATCACAAAAAATGAATCCAATTGGACAAATCATGGCACAATCCATTTTTAGTCCATTTTGATCCAACTTATTTCATCACAGTAACTTTTAGATTAATTTTAATAAATTCATTTATTAACTCATTTTAACACGACCCTCCCATGTCACACTCGTAATACTATGTCCAAATTGGGGTTAATTTCACGAAACTCATCAACTTATAGCTTCTAACTATAAATTAGTCAAACTTCACAACCATGTCGACCTATTTTGATTTCAGCCTTTTTTAGAACCCAAAAAACCCCCCCAAATTAAGTACGAGGTAATATTTTCTTCATCTCAAATTATCTATCTTTTCTTATTTACATATTCTTTGAAAAAATATATTGATTAGAAGAAATCTTGAACTATTTTAATCTTATCTATATTTAAATTATAATATTTCAAACTTCAAAAATTAAAAATATTAAAAAAATCAATAATTAAAAATATTTTTATTTCAAATAATTAAAGATTATATGTTTTATTGTTTTTTAAAAAAACAAATAATTTGAAATTATTATTTTTGTAAAAAAAAAGCTAGATAATTTGAGGAGGAGGGAGTATGTATTCACAACACAAAAAAGAAACTTTTCTTGCATTAAAATTATACACTAACTTCGTTGCACTTTGTATAAATTAAAACCATTCCAATTTGTAAGAATATATTATCCAATTTACAATCTAATTTGACAATTCTAAAATTTGGTCCATATTCATCTACTTGTCAGCCTTAATGTGGATACGGCACAATCAACTGTCTGCAATTAAATTATTCCAAGAATTAAAAAATGAGAATTTGTCCTCTGCATTACAATTTAACAAAAGCAGGAAAAAATATATATAAGTATTTGAGTCAAGATAAAATAAAGATTATATACTTAACAAGTATTACACAAAAAATTAATTTGACAAAAAAAAAACGAGTTTGAACATGCCTACCATAGGCACAAGCGAAGAAAGTGGCCGGCTGAGGCTCGGCTCGCATGTATTTAGTTCGGCTCGGTTTGAAAAAAAACTCGATTTGGCTCGACTCGATTTCAATTAAATTTTGACCTCGGCTCGATAAGCTACATCAAGCTCGGCTCGATCAAAACTCGGGCTCGATTGAAATTTGGCTTAGCTCGCTCAGTTGACTCGATTTAAGAACAATATCCTTTCACTAGAAGCTCAATTACGAAGTACATTTAGAAATTTAACTTAAAATACCCATGTTAATTTAACATTATATAATTAATACTTTATTCAATGTTAGTAAATTTTAACCACAATGTAACTTAAGCCTACTATCGGTATAGGTGTTCGTAGTTCGGTTTGGTCGATTTTTATTACAATCAAAATCAAATCAAGTTTTCAATTATTAATCAAGTCAAATCAAACACAATATATTCATCGATTTGGTTATTGTGGGATGTAAGTTTCTATTTTTTAAAAATCCTAATGTATTCATCTCATTATTTTCTTCTTGCATTAGAGAAAAAATCATTATTTGTCAACTTATAATCCTTTGATAACCTTATATTATGATGAGCATAATTTTATTAAATTATTGAGAAAATATCTTGAGATCTATAAGTATTAATTAGGTAAATAAAAATTTACAAAGAAGTATAAAAAGTCTAGATAAAAAATGATCGGCTTGGCTCGGCTCGGGACTAGTCAAATTGTAGAAAAGCTCGTGGTTTTCAGAAACCGGCTTGGCTCAACTAGGCTCAATGCTATTTAAAGCTCGGCAGGCTCGATATACACTCGGTTCGCCCAGCTCGATGCCCGGGCCTACTACCCAATCAATCCTTTTAGCTTTCTTGCGGCAGATATGTCCATCTTTCCACACAAAAAAAAATAGCATATACACAGTAAACACATAGCAATTTATAGATACCACAATCGAATCCTACACCCAATGCAATATAGAAACTAAAAATCATCCTCCCAAGTCATGGACTAGGAAGTATTTTCTCCCTCAAAGGACAGCCCAGCGCACTAAGCTTCCATTGAAAATTCGAGACCGCATTGGGTCTTATATACGTGGCCTTGCCTTGCATTTACGCTCACGGGGTGCCAATGCGGGAACCTAATAGTGTACCATAAGCACATTGTTAGGATTTATCATGAATTTTCTATCCTACTTGAATTCTATATCATAATGATCTTTTACTTCAAAAGGTTTTTCTTTGTTGATAAGATTTCTTTGTACCATAGCTATCATTTTTCTGGGAAGAGAAGATTTAGACTTCTATAAATAGAAAGTCTCTTTTCTCATACAAAACACCATAGCATCCATGATATAATTCGCTTAAACAATTTTGTTTGGGGAGATTTATTCTCTCAATAGTTTTATGATTTTATATTAGTTTTAATATGATAGATCAATTGATCAAATCATATTAAATTATATACATTTTTAGTATAGTTTCATTTGTCATCGATTTATAAAATTAGTTTCAAAGATTATACAGTTATTGTGGCTTCCGCATGGCGTCACGATTATTTGATACCAACAGTGGTATCAGGACCTAATAGTTTTCACTAATTTTTTCGCCAATGGTTTGGCCGGTGGTTTTGGCCCGAGGATTGAAAGAAGACGGGTTCAAGGCGGGTTCTAATCCAAGTTGCAATCAATTTCACGATGATGAAGATCTTACAATCCAAAGTGCTACATGTGGAGATGAATTTTGATCATATTTTCCAACATTCCTGTTTTTAGTCTTTTAAAAAAATTTAAATCATGTTTTCAACTCACAATATTTTTACTTTATTTTTAACCATAGCGGTGTGAAGGTGTGAAGAAGCAGATTAAGAATATTTTACCGGAAAATTGGGCCAAAAAGAGAGATTTGTTAGGATTTGTCACCAGAATTTTACATGTCTTTTGAATTCTATATCATAATAGTGTTTCTTTAAGCGATTTTCTTGGTAGATAAGGTTTTAATTTTTATGGAAAAATTATATTAAAATAAGAAATTTCAAATTGATGGAGGAGAAGATTTAGATTTCTATAAATAGAAGATCTGTACCGTACAGCATAATAACATTCCATGATGTAGTCGTTCAAGAATTTTTTTAGGAAATTATTCTCTCAATAGTTTATATGTTTTTATATTATGTTTAATATGTAGAAATTGATCAAATCATATTAAATTATTATGCTAACACAGCATAATTTCTTATGTCATACGACTTATTATCACGTTCAAGATTTTGCAATTATTAAGCTTTCGCGTAGCCTTTGATTATTTTGGGGCATCCGAAGATTCAATCATTTGTATGATTTCTCTTATCTTTGTCATTATTCAATGGGTTTGAAAGATAAAAATTATTTATTGATTAGCCCACAAATTAACTTAGTAAATCCATAAACTCCGTTAGATTGTTCTTCTGACTAAGCATATGAACCATGAATTGTCTTATCTCAACACATATGATATAAGAAAATTTTCAGCTTATAAAAGGGATTTCCAACTAGTTTTTAAAAAAAAAAAAAAAACGAAAAGAGGAGACAATAATATCTCTTTTATTATAAAAAATAGGTAACAAAAACAATACACGACCAAGCCCAAAAAGTGACCAGTCCATTCAAATGTGCTGACAATTTAACAAATAGAATTAGGAAAGTTCTGGGTCTATTTTGTTTTGTCTCCTGCTTTCCAAGCCAAGCAGTTTCACCACTCATCGGACACACAGGAGGCGAATCAAATCTGCAGCGACTTCCTCAAGTGTATTTACATTCATCCTCCATATACATGAGTTTGTTCCTTTCCTTCCTCTTACATTGGAACTTCACATATCTTCTCCCACTTGAGATGGATTATATTTCATTCTGAAATAGACAGCAAGCAGTCACACCAATCTGCAGCTCACTCAACAGATACGACCCTTCTCTTTTGATTTCTCAGTCTTCCCCTTACCCATAGATCGATGGATTAAACCTCATTGAGATTATACCATCAGATCTACTGATTTAGAGATATAGAACAATCTTTTAGAGACTAACCCTTCTTTTCCCATGTTGCGGGTTCGGATTGATAACCGCATCGATAGATACCATCAGCTAAAGCAGTATTTGGGAAGATTCAAAACTTCAGCAAGCTAATGGCCCTGAGAATCCTACTGCTCCATCTTTAAAAATAAATATCAATATTCAATTCATACTCAATCTAACACATATATGTTTCAACTTTCAACCTCGTGCTAACTTTTAAAGCTTGAACTCTAATTTTAACTCATGTTTACTTTTAAAATCATGAGTTTTATTTTCTCAAGTCATGCTCCCTTTTATCGCATAGGGTTTATTTTAATATGTGGTTATTTTTAATGCAGAGAGATCTAAATTTTTAATAACTCATATCAAACTTTTAACCATGGTAAACAATAGTGATATATGAAGATTGTGTGAAGAAGGAGAGTAAGATTATTTTGCCAAAAATCAGGTCAATGGAAGATATGTTAAAATTGCCTTGGCTTTCTTACCTTGGTTGTCATGATTGTGTCTTACTTCAAAAAAAAATCTTGGCAGAAAAGGTTTATTTTGTAGAAAAGTATACTTTTCTTGAAAGATAAAGTTTTGGACTTCTATAAACAGAAGAACTTTTTATATACAGCGCTGATATAAGTAGCATTATAGTCGTTTTAAAGAGTTTTATTTGTAGGGAGATTTATTATACCGATAGCGCTAAAAATATTTTTATGAAATATTAACTTTTAATCCTGAATTTATAATTAAATTAAAAAAACAAAAAAAACATGTAATTTAATTGAAATTTTTTATATATATAATTTTTTTATCTTTTTTGATTTTTTTAATATTTTTAATTTTTCAATTTTATAATTATATTAGCTTTAAGCAGCACATTGTTATTTTGATTCAATAATAATAATATCTTATCATGTTTTCGGATGCTCAATTAAAATAAGTGGCAATTCAAAATCTGAATGAAATTTTCGACACTATATAAAAGTTTCATATTCTCTCTTTAGATTTAGAATATTTAAATTAAAGCGAAATTCTTGCCGTAAAGGCCGGGAAAGTGTTTTCCATTGAGGATTTATTTAAAGGGAAATCGAGAAATACTTCAAAAATAAAAGATAAAAACAAATGCTTCATAATATAAGACATACATACAAATAATACCTTTAATAGTGAGTTTATTGTGAAAATTCTTTAAAATTTAAAAAAACCAAAGATTATTTACTAATCGAGGAGAAGGCGTGCCACATGACAAATTGATGTCTTTTAATTAAATATATATAGATATCGACGGTATCCAAATGTTTAAGTAATAATAGTAAAGCTTGATCTCAAAATTATCGATTACTTATTGGGTATCTTCCGATGCTTACTCACTAAATAATTTATATAAATAATTAATTTTTCTTTCAAGGAGTTTCTCCTTTATTCATACAATCGTATTCTAAAAAAAAATTAACTTTAAGTAAAATAATTGGCCCAAGCACTATATTTTTATCACAATAGATAATTTATTTAAAACGTATATTCATATCATTGCACTTTAAAGCCCTTCTCATCTTTATTTGATAAGCAATAAATTTGAATTGCCAAAATTTAACAAACATAGTTTTCAAGAGAATAGGCCAGTAGACAAAAGCGAGTGGACTACCGTTTTTTCTTCTTTGTTTCATTTCAAGTATTCAATAGAACTTTTTATGAGCAAGAGGAGGTGTTTCATCCGGTTAGGGCATCTTTCTACTTCATTTTTTTCAAATATTAAAAGAATAGATTCGGCCAAGAGACATATAAACGCGATTAAGACGCTTGTGAGATCGGGAGTGGGGAGTCGGGGATCGGGGGTCGAGGTCGAGAGTTAGAGTAGGGAATTCGGAGATGAGGTCGGGAGGTCGGGGGTCGAGATCGAGCGTCGGGGGTCGGGGTGGTCGGGGATCGGGTGGGGAGTCGGGTGGGAGTCGGGGGTCGAGGTTGAGAGTCGAAAGTCGGAGTCGGGGTCGGGGTCAGGGTCGGGAGTTAGAGTCGGGGCGGGGTCGAGATCAAGGTCGGAGTCGGGGTTGGGGTCGAGGTTGGGAGTTGGAGTTAAGGGTTGGGTTCGGGAGTCGAGATGAGGAATCGGGTCGAATCGAGTCGAGGTTGAGGTCAAGCGGAGTTGGAATCGAGGTCGAGGTCAAGGTCGGGAGTCGGGAGTCTAAAGTCGGAATCGAGGTCGGGGTCAAGGTCGAGTGGAGTCGAGTCGAGGTCGGGATCAAGGTCGGAAATTGAGTCGGAGTCGAGGTTGGGGTCGAGGTGGGAGTCGGAGTCGGGGGTTGGGATCGACTTTATGATACAATAAAATTAAATAAAGTATTTTCAATATTTCTCACTTTAAAAAATTAAAGTTTTTTTTTTGGATATTGAATTCTTACCCAACTCATTTGTTACCCAACCCATTTTTACCGTATCAACCTTGGTAGTTGAGAAATATCCATTTATTTTATTCCCATTTTTAACCCTTAAAATTGACCAACCCACCCCATTTGGCACCACTAAGATGGTACCAATTTTCTTTTTCATTTATTTAATTTATTTTTTTTTGCTAGATTAATTTCTTTTTCAATGAAGGATTCGATTATGTGATGGTGAGTTTGAGTATATTCAAATCTCATTTTGTCATTTAATTTTTTCATTCTTTTTTTTTTTTGCACTTGTTCACCACTATATTGGTGGTTTGATTTATCAAGTGTTTATTCCTTGCAGGAGATGCTGCTGGCTCATATGTACATTCTTTTTAGTTATCTTTTCCTTTTGTTTCTATCTTATAAACTTTGATAATGTTTTCAAATGTTGTTTTATCAACTATACTTTACAATAGGGGTGTACATAGTCCGGGTTGGTTCGAACTTTTTAAATTTTAAATCAAATCTATTGTATTATTTTTTAGATCTATAAGCAAATCAAATCAATAAAAGTTGGATTTTTCTGCCTCGAATTATTTTGTATTTTTGAATTTTTTGGAGGTTTTTGGATAAAGTCTCATTCTGAAAGCATATAAACATACTTGAAATATTTTTAAATTCTAGTAACATGCGGTTATCTAGATTGGATTCATAATTAAGAAAATAGTAAAAATATGAGATGAGTGATGAAATTGTAATAAAATATTTATTTTGTTTTTTTAATTATTAATTTTATAACTTATAAAATTGATAATTAATAAGTCATAATGAAAATGATCGTACTCAAAAGTACTAAGTCATGTCAAACAAAAAATAAGACTAATAAGTATTAATTAAATAACTAACCATTAAAAAAATTAAGTTATGTGTTTTTCACTATTTAAATTAACTTACAAGGTAAAGAATAGATATCTTTTATTTATTTCTTTTGTTAGTATTAATATTTATTTGGTTTAGTTTGGATGAAATTTGAGTTAACAGCGTGCGTTTATGAGCAGCCAAAAGCTTATTAGATCATTTAAAATTCTAAATCCAAACTTGAAATAATACATATTATAAGACAAAAACTATGAAAAGGTTTAAGAAGTATTTATAAATTCAATAAAATATTTATAAAAATTATATAATATAATGTCGGTGGTTTTGGTTCAATTTGACCTTTTTTAGTTATAACCAAACCAAATCAATTATGATCGGATTATTTTTTTCTAAAACCAAACCAAATCGAACAAATTACTAGTTGAATTTTTCCAATTTATTTCGAATTGCTCAATTAGTGCGATTTGTCGATTTTTTACCACTCTAATTTACAATGAACTTTATTTTCAAAATTCATTAAAGAATGGTTTGATTAACCTTGTCAGAACTATTTGAACTCATTTAGTCCAAAGTTTAGAAAGCGTAGACCTTTATTGCATTGGATTGTAGATCGATTGCTCAAATATAAATCTGATTAAATTTTTAGAAATTATTTAAATTTATTTTAATATATTAAAATTTTTTTAATAATATTTTTTTTTGGTTTGTTAAAAGTTTAACTTAACTTAATTTTGATTTTCAATACATAATACAACTTATTAAAACTATAATTACAAAACAAAATAATGTGAGTAAATAAATTATAAAATAGGAGTCTACTATAGTGTAATTGTAAGGAATTAGCTAAAAATATATAGAATACAATTTCTATAGAAAATCAAAATCACTGTAAAACATAGTAAAAACATACTTGTCATAATTAAAACGCATGAAAAGCTATGAAATATATTAAATTTCAAAAGTAAAAAGTAATGATGATAAATTTTAAATAACTTTCTCAATTAGTATTAAAATATCACTACTATAAATAATAAAAAATTATTCACAATAATTTGTTTAAATCTCTTGCATGTTCATATCGTTGCACTTTAAAAGTTCATCTCGTCTTTGTGACAAATAATAAATTTTAATTGTCAAATTAAACAAAAATTATTTACAAAGGAACTGACTCGGCAATCGGGAGTGCACATATAAAAAACGCGAGACACTAATTAATTCACTTCTTCATTTTCATATCAAGTTTTTAGGAAAATATCTAAGCGGTCAAGATAGAGGAGACATTTAAAGTAATATATGTAATAGGTGATACTATTTTTACTTCTTCACTTAATTTAAGCGAACAGATCATTGATAGATAGGTGATATATAAACTCGATTGAGACGGTATCGATTTGCTTCTTCGTTTTATTCAATTCATTTTGTCTTTTGTTCTCTAACAATGAAGAATTTCCGGACTTGGTGATGGTGAGTTTGATTCTTTTTAAATCTTATTTCGTTATTTAATTTTACTTTTTAGTTTCGACCCTTGTGCTTATCTATATATCGATGGTTCAATTTAGCAAGTATTAGTTACGAGATTTATAAACCGGGAAGACTACTAACAAGATTGACAAATGCTTGACTTTTTTTCTTTTCTCTTTTGTCCTTCTCATAAAGCTGTTCTAAAAAAATTTTCTTTAGTCAAGCATCTATCAGAACAACTCTTTGTTCTATTAAGATGAGGTAAAAGATTACATGTGCATCTTACCACTTTCAAATTCTATTTTAAGATTACGGGGTATGTTGTTGATATGTATTTATATGAATGAAAAATCTCATTCAAATACAATAATTTATCACAAATGCTCACATCTTACATAAAAGGTACAAAAAATTATATGGTTCAACTTAATTTAACAAATATTTTCTCGCTTTGTTTGGTAAAATTGATTTTTTTCAAAGTTCAATAATATTGATTTGATAGGTGAAAGTATATATCAATGTTTTATTATGCTGTTCCACAATTTTGTATGAATGTATATTTAAATCTATTTATAGAAGTCTGATAGAAGCAAAAGCACTTAACAATGATTAGGAAAAAGTGAGCATAATGTTAAGCTAAGGACTTGAATATTTTCTTTATGGAACCCAATATATCTTAGGCCAAGAATAATAAGCACTTGTGTCATTATTATATTCTTCTGACTATTTCCTTGAAGATCGAGTTATGGTGTTTTTCCAGCCTTTCTCCTCCTCTTCTAAAAATCTTTCTACTTCTTCTACCTCTTTCACCTGCGCACTGTTTAAACTCAAAGAAGAGATTGAAAGCTACTCCAGGTTACTTAGCAATCAATTGTGATTAGAAGTCCCTAAACATTCTAGTCAATCATATGCAAATCTTCAAGATAATCTTTGATTATCACATTTTCATCAATCTAACAAACCATTCCTCTTGAACCTAATTGTAGGGATATTTAAACTTACTAAATCTAAAGTTTATAGAAAAGTATAGATGAAAATACAATTATCTTCTTTTTGGTTTAGTTCAGGAAATTCTTTGCTAGACCTATTTTCGGGAGAAGGTCTAGACACGCTATCCTTCTCGTGTAAGGGTCAAGATTGCAGAGCTTCAACGGCTCTATCGGCAGCGAGACACCAACCTTTGTGGTGATCCAATTTACTTTAACTACTTTTAAATTTTACGGTGTCTCTTAAAGATAGTTAAACTAGATTCCATAACACTCAATGTTAAAACATCTAACTATAAGACTAAAACTAGATTCCTCCCAATGGCCATTATATACAAATTCGGTATAAAACAATGAGTTCGGCCTTCAAAATTGAAGCCATGAAGGTGAAACTCTTCTCTTTACAGCAAATTTCTGGATCCACATCTATAAATTCTCATCATTTCTTGGAAACCAAAAGTATCTGCCCAAAAGTTGATGTTTAGCAGGATGCAGTCCAACCCAAAACGAAATACTACAATCTCCCAAATCCAACAGTTTTCTAAGAATCCATGTCTATTACTTTTCAAAGATCTCTTAGACAAGAGTCTCTACCTCTTCTTGAGTAAAATGAGATCGATTAAATCACACACCCACCCCAGGTTTTTATTTCCTTCTGAATCAGCGTAGCATTGCAGAATCCCCAAACCAAGTACTTAATTGATACACATAACAGCCGTTAACTAAGCAACCTCGGTCGCTTACTCATCCTTTTGGTGTAAAATTGAGTATTTTAGAAAGACTTTCAAATCAACAAAGAAACACTCTAAGCAAATATTTACTCTCTCGAAACTATCTTTAAAAGAACTTGGTTTCTTAAAAAATTTTAGGAATTGAAAGAAAGAATCTTCAAAATATTTATTTATTCTTAAATTCGTTCAAGAACAAAATTAATTTCGCTACGACTAATTTGAAGTTTACTATACATATATTAGTAAGCGGGTTTTAAAATGCAACTCAAGAACATTGGGATACCCATCTTAGTGAAGAAGATAGGCAAAAACTATTCCTAGCAATCCAAATTAATCCTAACGAGAGGCGATTTTAATATTGACCAAACCATCCCCAAACTCAACCAATACCCTCATTTACACCATTATCAAAATATTCTAGAAAGATCATCAAAATACTCAATAACTTCAAACATAAAACTATACGATTTTGAATCGTATAAAAGGATTCCTTCACTTACAAGGATGAAGGAAGCGCTAGATTACAATTTCCCTCTTGGAAAAGAAAAAATTCTATCACACACACATACTAACACTAATATATGAGATACAATGTAGGCAGTGTTAATTGTGTGTTGTACATATATTCCTTGAATTGATATGTATAGAAGAGCCTAAGTATTTAATTTCTTTTCTCTGATTTCTATAAGTTCAGTTGTTTTCCAATTTAGACTCATTAGTACGGAGCATGAATTGTGAATTTAATGATCACTTACTTTTGATATTTAATTTCTGAATCGTCAATATGCTTGAATCACAAAAGAAAGAGACAAGAGAGGATGGGAAGAAGAATAATAAAAAGTCTGAAGAACACAAGGAAGTCAAGTCTGGAAAAGACCAAGAAGGCTCTTGAAGAATTTATTGCACAGCCAAAAGAAAGAAAATTATTCATGATACGTAATCTAATTCTCATCTTACACTTGACTTAATATTAATTATTATTTTTCTTGTCCCTTTCAAGAAACTAGAGAATTAATTATTTCTTGAAATATTAGTAGTTAAATTTAAAATTTCTAAAGAATAATTAGTAAGACTTTTTTTAGTAAAATAAATATGTAACTAATATTTTTTTTTTCAAGGGGAGCGCAAAATGCAAACTAAACGAGTAAAAAGAAAATCAGTAGAACAATTCAAAACTTTCTATGAAGAGGGATGGATGCAAATGACCATGTACAACAAAGCAACACCAAAGGTAATTCACATGTAGTTATTTTCCTTTTTCTTTGTTTTCAATTTATGGACTATCTTTGATTAGTTTTGAAGACTATAATTAATAAAAACTAATGAAAAAAAGTACTTGTTTCACGATAGTTTTGAAACCATTTTTGTTTTTATATTTTAATTATAATCTTACAATTAATTAACTAAACAAAACTAAAAAAAATAAAAAAAATAATATATTTTTCTATTTCCACCTACTTGATAAAAATAAAGATGAAACTTATAAGGAGATGACACAAATTGAGAAGCAAGAGCAAAATGAGCAGAAAAAAGCAAAAGGATCACGATGACTCTTTCGAGGAGGAAATACCTCAAGGCAACAAGAAGGACAGATGACATCAATGGTATTAAATTTTATATCTCATAATTGACTTATATTAATGCATCAAAGTGCTAATTTCATTCATAACACTTATGATAGTTTATAATTCATTTCATGTATCTACCATTTCATTTTTATAAGTTTGATAATGCATGATTTTCAGGAGAGTTTGAGATCCAACACTATCACAAGTAAAGATATTCTCCCAAGTAATATAGATAATGCTCTACGGGAGAGATAACATTGCTGGTGAGTCGACACTTTCCACAGAAGTCTTTGAAAAGATGAAAATTACGCCGCTTAGGCGAAATACCAAAGAGCACAAAATTTCGTTTCAGTGTTGTATATATAAGGTGATTATATTCCTTTGTTGACGATATATACTTACTTATGTAATTTTGCTTAAAGACTAGTTATAGTCGTTTCTTTAACAAGTTTAAAGTATTGTTTAACAATAATTAATTATTTCCGTTTCTCTCCTTTTAACATTTCTTTGCAAAATTGTAAATAATAAAATTAATATTGTTAAACTTGTTTTAATTAGCTCGTAAGTTCTTTTTTATTTACAGTACGAATAGACTCTCATCACACGAAGATGAATATAGTGGAGTTGCTCAAGTACTTTAGAGAACAAAAATCTGAAGTACAAATTGAAGACAAAACAGGAAAAGATCAGAGGAACTTTTGAGGAAACACCACCGAATAAACAAAAGCAAAAAGTTATTCATGGTACATAGTTTATTAACTAATTCTACATATTATAATTGACTTATACTATTACTAATATTAGTATTATCATTTGATTATCATGATTTTCAGAGTGAGTTTGAGAATTTTGATGAAAAATTGCTCACGGAAAATAATGTTGATAATACAAATGAAAAAAGATGAAGACTACCAAGTAAGTGAGGGAATATCAAAGGATAAAATGTTTAATTCCCTTCTTAACCTTCAAGGGTAATTGATCATCACTTATATCTATTTACATGAATTTTTCATTGAGACACTCATTTTATTTTATCTCCATTCATTAATAAAAGGAAAAAATGGATTTACAGATATTTCGAGATGAAATATCTAAAGAAGCATAATGAAAACAAAATAAGAAAGGGAAGCGAAAGGATTCTTTCGGGGTTGCAGACCAACAACAAGAAGAAGATATAAATGGTACTTAAGAAATTTTACATCTTACAATTTATATTTATGTTAATTATTTAATTTTTTTGGTTCAAAAGTTGAAGGTCCTTAATTTTTAAATCAATAAGTGCAATGTTGAGAGTAATCTAAATGGAATAATGGGTCAAACTCAGGTATCCTTTTTCAAACTTACAATTTGTTTCATGTGTATCATACCATCTTATTTGGTTACATATAATTTTGTTGGCGATCTCAACGAGTCCGTGTGATGATCTTTTGTCAATTATAGCTCGAAACTTTGGGCAAGAGATGAAAACACTAGAAATTATCGCATCATGCAAGGAATTCAAGAAGTATAAAATTCCGTTCCATCAATAACCTCTATCGGGTAATTCATATAAATCTTTATGTTTGTCTTCTATTAACATTAAGTATCTTCAATAAGTTTCTAGTATTGTTCAGCAATAGTTTTGCTCTTTTCACTTTTGGTTCTCGAATAACTGACAAATAATTAAAAGAAATTATTTAACTTGCTTTTATTATCTCATAGGTTCCTTGCATTCTACGTTTCTTTATGAGACTCTCCTCGATTGATGATAGATTCAATTGGAATCTTTCAACTAATGAAGATTCAAATATAAGTCTCAAGTATCCAAAACAAACAAAAAAATGTTGGTTGCGAGAAAATGCGGTGAAAGAAAAATGACAATGAAGAAAAGAGATGACTTCTTCGAATTGCATTTTAATTGTTTCTTTGAATTCTAGCTCCAAGTGTACAATCATTTCTTCTAATGTTGAATGGTATCAACTCATTTACAATTTTAAATTTAAGTCACCTTATAAACTTTGCAATTACCTCTTTTGGTTCTTCTATATTAACTACCTTCTATGAGTTTATTTTCCAAAGTCGTCAATCGGAAACGTTCGTCTCTCGAATGAAAATGTTCACATTCGATATTATATCAAATTAATAAATGTGAGTTTTCAAAATTTCCGAGAAGGCTCCAAACATAATATTGTGTAGAATTATCAAATATGGCTCTAAAAATTGATGGTCCTTCAACTTTCGCCCAATATTTTTAAGTTGGACACAAAATAATTTTTATATTGGGTTAATTTGTAATTTAACATAACACATTTTAAGTGATCTTCAATCAAGTTTTTGCATCGATTGTCCTATTTTGGGATAGTCTTTAAATTTTACCCACTTAAGTATTTTAAATAATAAAAATGAGACAAAATCTTTATTACTTTTTTAAAAAATACATAACATAAACAAAATTCGCTAGTAAAAGAATTTAGCGTAGAGTTAGCATAGAAGGCGAGAAGTTAGATTACGTTGAAACCTTACTGCGCTTTATAAATTCATGTAATTGAATCTACTTTCTTATGAACTTTTGCTTTATGAATTTACGCCTTATGAAGTTACGCGCTTCATGCGGTGAATTTACGCCTAAGGAAAACTTGTGGCAGTTTATGTCTTAAGGCATAATTTTGGCAAAATCTTGTAATATTCTGAATTTTATTCTTGCCTTGTGATTTTAAAATTATTTTTTTGTTTTAAGGAAATTTTAAATTCACTTTTGTCACTTAAAGTATGAAAAGGACAAAATTAAATATCACAAATTTAGGGAGCAAAAATTAAAAATTTGCCCAAAATAAGGGCATTTATGCGAATGACTCATCTTCAATTTGGTCCAATTCTAGCTCATATTTAAAATTAACTTTACTTATTACTTAAATTTACTTCTTCTTTTTTTTTATGAGTGAGCTTTGATTCGTCATCTCGAGTCTTATGCAAGGGTCAAGTCTCACACTACTAAAAAGCTTTCAAAAATTAAACCTCAAAAGATTGGGAAAATGCAACCAAAAAACTTTGAAGGACGATTTTTAAAAAATACAACTGGTGAGGTTGGTTTTAATTATTTTAAATTTTATTGCAAGAACCAACCTCAGAGACGGCTTTTGCCAAAAAAATTAGATACTGGAATGCCAACTTTTTTAGCGAAATATATATTTAAATAAAATAAAGACCAACCTCCTGAGGTTAATTTTTGTCATCTTTTTAATAGTGTTGAATCGGGATTGAGTCTCTATTCTCGGATCGATTTCGGATCGAGTCTCACAGTCTCATATTTTAATTTCGTGTGGCCTTGGTAGGGTTCAATCTCGGGTTAGGAGTTAGGACGAGTAAGGTATTAGCTCTCGAGGTTGAGAACGAGGTACGATCTCAAGCCAAGATCAAATTCAGGTTAGGATCAAGAGTAGAGGAGGATGCTGAATGAAAAATGGGCTAAGGGGAAGGTGAACCATTCAAAAAAAGAGAAAATTTCAGAAAAGACAACAATTTGAAAAAAAATAGGTTTAAGTGTTGTATTTACCATTGGTAAAAATTATCATTTACTTATTTACATAAAATGGAAATATTTTATGTGTCATGTATTTGTATTTACCATTGCTAAAATTTCAAAAATACAAATACAAAATTTTGTTAGGTGAGTGATTTAGGGATTATGTTTGTCACCAGCCGAGGTATGGCGCGCTGGTGCCCTAGACGGACCGGACTACTAGCCCCGGTGGGCCAAAATTTGTCTGGTGCTGGCTAGCTCTATCTCGGGTTCTGAAAACAAAAGGGTTATATAGCGGCTGTAAACGGCCTCAGGCCATCTGGGCCTATAGCCACGCACTGTACACCGTAATAGCAGTGACGGAACATCTAAAACTTAACGAGTAAACAGGCGAAAAGCTACGTGGCCAGGCAAGGTCACCACTATTATCAAACTATGGCCTCACACGACCAATCATAAAACGAGAGATACTAAACGGCTATCTGTGCACGGCTCATCGGCTAAACTAGCCGACCTGAGGAAGATAAATAAACAATCTGCCCAGCCTACATGAGTAGTAATAGAAATCAGTCGGGACGGGGCCTCGACCTATCCATACTGTACGTCAAAAAGGAAAAGAACTACACCTCGGAATATCGAGACTCTCGGATGGCAGGGCGCGACTCAATAGTGGCCGGAATCACGAGGATCGCCTCATAGTCACATGAGTACCCTGCGAGCCCAGTGTCACCGGCGCCCCAGGGCGTCGGTCACCGCCGATGCGAGTATACAAAAGCGAAATAACATAGCTGAAAAGAATTGGAATATAAGACGGCATATCACTTAAATGCGCTGCAAGCGGGAGGTACTTGAGATACGAATAGCGATATAGGCCCCGGATCATGCTTTTTATGCGATAAGGCGGAGCGTACACATGCGCGTCGGCCTCTTTGTCTAGTAACTAATATAACACATAAATAGATATACAAGTAGCGAAACGAGCCAATACCAACCCCATGCAGCGAGGATGCTTTGAGCAAGCAAGCAGTCATATACACACACAGGTCAAAACCTGCCAAAATAAGTCACTCCACTCATCTGCTCACTTCGGAGGTCCCTCCTACGGCCCCCTAAGTCTCCGGCTCGGGCCTTGGCCTCACGTATAAATAGCAGTGTGCAGGTCAGGAGGACCCTGCGTGCGATATGAGATAGGAATACATTTCCCCTGAAATTATCGGCAAGACTACGCACGTATGCAGACTGATGAGATAAGTCTTGGTTCCCTCTCGGGGCTATGCGGCCGGAGTTGCACACAGAATGGCTGGCAATGTACAGGACGGTAACGAGATAGGGTCTGGTTCCCTCTCGGGAAGCTATACGACAGGAGTTGCACGTATGTGATGTTGCTATGGAAAGCTTGAAATCCACATCTTCGTCAGGCTGGGGCGGCATGCCACTCCTTGGGTGGCGACGTAAATCCACCCGCTCGGTCAGGCGACACGATTACCAACCCGGCGGCGCGGGGACGCTGATAAGAGGGCCCTCACGCATAACAAGTCTCGGCAAACAGTAGCACACATGTATTGTAAGCATGTATAGCCCGAAAATGATTATACGAAATCGATTCTTCTTATTGATCTCTTTCTTGTATAAGGCGATTCTTTCTTGGAATATCTTGATTCTACAATCTTTCTTTAGCTGTTGTCTAATGCGCAGCCTAAGATACTATCTATACGAATGGCTGAGAGTGCGCGAAACCATAAAAAGCTGTCGAGTGGCTGAGTACGTAGCCATAATACTGTCTGTCTATACGATTTTACTTTACTAACTTTTATTATGAAAATCTGTTCCTTTTATGCTACTCTTTGCTAATCATACAATAGGCTATCTTGAATGCGGAATGCTAACTCGCCCTTTGGCGCATAGCTACTAACTTTCGGAGCAGATACGATACGGCAACGCAAGCCGGAATCTACTAGACTTACTCAATTCTCAGCATTCGACTCATGAGAGTTTCAAATACGGAGTTTACTATGATTCAGCTAAGACTTACTAACTTGCCCAGAAGAACAACTTCATACCTTAACCTCGAGTTATCAGGCGCCGGACGAGGCTCAGTCAGAATATCATTTATTTCTCCCAAGCGCATTCATATACATTAATTAGTGCTAAATACAGCTTCATTCCGAAGGACGGCGTCACTTTCGATATATTATAGCCTAAACTTAGGCTTATCGAAAGGCAGTCGAAAACTTGCTTTATTTTTGGAGGAAGTCAGAAGGGAGAAGTATTCACTTCACGATTAGGAGCACATAGACACTAGTTTGGAGCAATTCTTACCTTAATTAGGTAGCACGACGATTAAGTCGGCGTGTTGAGAAACAAAAACCGTAGGAATGCTCTATTGCTAAATACCTCGGTACAAGTTAATTTGAGATCGAACTACGTTTGACGGCGCAATCAAGCAGGTAATATAATTCTCCTCTTCGTCCCTACCTGTTTTTCTACGATTTACGGAAATTAAATAAGGATAATGACCACTTAAAGCAGTGGGGCTTTATATACTTGGGCACAGTCAAGGCCAACGTGTCCACCAGGGCCAGCGGAGGCTCCACCTGTGACACGTGCCATCGCGGAGGAGCTTATAAATGAGTAGGACCTATAAGTCGCATTCTGGAATGCGATTTATAAGTCGCATTCTGAATACGATTTATAAGTCACATTTTTGCCCTTGCGGCCAGCGAGCTTGGCGCTTGTCCGATTCTCTCAGTATTTTTAATATTAATTATGAATTTCAAATTTGCTTAACTAACGTGCGAGTAGGCCGACTAGATACCCACGGGAATCTTACGGGGTGTAACAATGTTTCACATAAATAATCAATTACCTTTTTTTAAACATTAATTATTAAATTACTTAAATAAAAGAGGATTCTAATAACGGATAAATTCTTATTTACCACTTAACAACTTATGGAAATAAAAACAAAAAAAAAGTTACGAAAGTATTTTATTTCCTATTACATAATGGTAAATCGGAATAAAAAATAATAAATAAATAGTTTGTATCATAAAATACGGACAAAATACTTATACATACATACACATACATATATATATATATGTATGTATGTATATGTATATTAAAATTTTAAAAATATTTGATTTTATTTTGTTATTTTAATTTCTCTAATTAATGGGTTTTTTTTTTTTGTTAAAATAAATAGTTTTCAACGACAAATACATAACTATTCAAGAAAATACATATCTAAGTACTAAATAAATATTGTCTACGATGAACACATAACTATTCAAATCAAAAACATATGTATATTTATATGTATACGCATATGTAAAATTAGAAAATGAGCATAAGGATTATATATTTGAATGTATCATATACATATAATACATAAACTATAAACATGCAAGAATATGATTTTGAAAAAATGAGAAAATAACACCCCAATTAATGAAATTTTCTAAAATCTATTTGAGATTCAAAATATCATAAGTTTGATTACAAAAAGAAACAATGAGTTACATTGTTAAAGATTTTTAGCTATAATATAAAAAATATATTTTAAATTGAAAAATAAATGAAAATCATGAATGGAACTTAATTGATTTGAATGGATTCTAGAGACAAAAAATAGAGAATAGCGAGAATCATTAGGTTGGGCGGGGTTGATAATGAAGAATGAGGGAGAGAAGGAAGGGGGGGTTGGGTCGTGGTGGAGGATTTGTAGGCATTGAATATGGGCATAGTAAAAAAAACACAAATACAAAATAAAAAGGGTGAAAAAAATGGCACATTAAATGAAATAAAGTCATAATATGTACTTTTTAAAAATGTGGCTATTATGTAAATAGTTCATAATTATGTTATATTATGTAATTTTTTCTTTAAAAAATGAGTCAAATTGGACAAGTCAGGACCCAATCTATTTTTAGCCCATTTTAACTCAACTCATTTCATTCCAAATAACTTTTACATTAATTTTAGAGAAAATTACATAGAATATTAAAATTAGGATTTCAATTACAAGTTCTATCAATATTTTACCTTATTTACTTACATATCAAATAAATTACAAAAATATCAATATTAGTAGTTATCACTATTAACCAGCACAATATAATTATCCCTTCTTTGTTTGTCTTTGTGAAATATTTGCTACCTCAAATCACATTAGGAATGTGATTTTTCTCTCTCCTAATATAGTTAAAAAAAAACCTTTTTTTTTTTTTTACTAACATAGATATTTATTGAAAATATTTCACCACATACATCATATCAAATTAGTATTGTGATTTTTCTCTCTCCTAAGCTATTTTGTTTCCTCTACAATATTCATCTCAATCAAACGTGAAAATATTTTGATGTTATTGTGCTTCTATTTTTATACAATAAAAAATACATCTTCAGATATCAACCTACGGTATTCATCAACTAACTGGTAATTTAATTTACTGTTTTTCTTATCATATTTGTTGTATTATGAATTTGAGATTTATAAATGTCTAAAATTAGTTTTTAAAATATTTTATACATATTTCTTTTAAATATTTTATTTATATTTGATATGTTGGTATATTCTTAGGTTTATATAATTTCTAAACATTTATAAATCTCAACTGCATTTGATAATAAATGTTAAACGCATGCGATGCTAGTGTGTGCACCAGCCTGTCACTTGCTCAACAACAATCACTGGTAAAATATGGTTATAAAAACATGAGACTTTGAAAAACTATTGTGCTCAATTTTTAATCTTTGCAGTAATTGATACTGTTTTGATATGTGTGCATTATACAAAACAAAAGAAAAAATGATCAACATAGAGAAATTACAGTAACATTTTTAAAAAACAATACAAATTCTAAGGCAGTCATGGTCAAACCTCAATAAGTTATATGACCAAGCAGCTCTGATCATTTCATAAGCTTGATACTTTAATGTAAGCAAGTTATAGTTAACCGACAAATGAGTTTAATTAAAATGACGCAGAAGAAAAAATCAGTGAGAGTTTTCCAAGTGGTGCAGGTGATAATTTGATTTGAAAAAGCACAATTGCAAAGTATAAATAATGAAGAAACATTTGCGTGACTACGCGAAAAAATTAAAAACGCATAGTAGTGCATTAATTTTTTATTCGCTTCAACTTATTTGAAAAGTATATAGAATGTAATATTTAATGTACGGGCGTGATTTAGAGATTTTAAATAATGGTAATTTTTTTATCAAATGCAGTAGTTTAGGTAATTATTTTTTGCTATGCCAGAAAACATGGAAGCTATTCGTATTTACGATAATTATTACTCTAAAAATGTATATTTATGTTTTTTGCCCTTAATTTTAACCTAGCTCATTATCAACTTAACTCATTTTAACTTACTCGATTTTAGCTTAATCCACCTATAGGACACGTTTTAATACTATCTAAATTTAAGGTTAATTTCGTAGAAAGTCATCAACTTATAAGCTTTAACTATAAAATAAGTCAATTTCTAACCATTACTATTTTGATCTTAATTTTTTCGAACTTAAAGCTACCTCAAATTAGATCTTTGGTAATATTTTTGATTCAAATTATCTATCGACTTTTTATTTTATATGTTCTTTGAGAAATATTAACTAGAAGAAACTATTGACTACTTTGATCTTATCTATATCTAAATTATATTAAAACTACATTAAATATTTACTCAATAATGAAAAAAACTTTCTGAGTCTTGAAAAATTATATTAAAGATAAAATAGGAAAAAATAAATAATTTAAAATAATTATTTTGTAAAAAAAAAACAATAGATATTTTGAGATGGAGGGTGTATATACTCACAATGTAAAAAAATAAATAAATAATTTAAACTATAAATGGAGTTGATCGAGAATGGGGT
Source organism: Datura stramonium (assembly GCA_018107945.1). NCBI lineage: Eukaryota > Viridiplantae > Streptophyta > Magnoliopsida > Solanales > Solanaceae > Datura > Datura stramonium. Next base: position 1,002,300 of record JACEIK010000005.1, on the reverse strand, counting down.
ATTGGCGGGCTTCAGTTGTCTAAACTATTTCACTTGTATTTTCGATCTGAGATACATCATATCGGGAAATGGGAAAATAATTCTTCCGAGTCTTTCTCGAAATTTGTAATGTATTTGAAGAAATTTATGTGTACACATCATATTTCCACCTTTCGGCACGAAAACAAAAATAGCATATACATGATGTAAACACATAGCAATCATCGGATACCACAATCGGAATCTAGGCCAAATGTCATACGAAACTACAAATCATGCCCCTCAAGTCATAGACCGCGAGTATTTCCTCCCTCTGTGGGCTACCCAGTATTTAGCTCTGCATGGAAGGGCCGGATCACATTGGGTCTTACGGTATGCGATCTGACCTTGCATTTACGCTCTAAAAGGTAGTGCCAGCGCCTTGCGCACACGAGGTACCACCGGTATAGACTCGGGGCATGACATTTCACTATAAATTAACCTATAAGAATTAAAAAATTGATATCTAATATGTATTATTGTCATTCTAGTATTAAAAATCATTTTTTATTAGTATTAATATTTATGAACTATAAAACTTATTGGATCATTTAAAATTTTTAGTCAAACTTGAAATAATACATATTTATAAGATAAAAACTATAAAAATATTAAAAATTATTTATAATTATTTTATACATAAAATATCGGGTTGGTTTTGGTTTGGTTTGACTTTGTTGAATTAAAACCAAATCAAATCAATCATGTTGATGTTACACCTCGAATTTTTTATGGTTATATGTCATATTAAGGAATTATGGGTCTATGTTGTCCGTAGGTGAGGAGGAAACACGTGCAAGGGAAAAGTGAAGAGTATGTGAAGCTTTGTAAATAAGGTCAACTTTAAATGGACATATCTCAAATATATATATAATGATTCGGGAGGGTCCTATAGCCTATCAAGTGAAAGATATTTTAGTCTAGTTTACGATGAAAAACTAAACGTCAATCGTAGTTCGGAGTAAAAGTTATGCTCGTTTGAAGACAGCACCGTTGGCTAGAAAGCGCCCATGCGCGCGGTGCTGAGACAGGGCGGGCGCAGAGGTGCGCGCGTGCGATGGCACGTCGCAGGCGCCGCACGCGAGGCTTGCCTTCGGCTTGCCTATATGAAGTAATTTTGAGCTAAAAAAGCAATTTCTACTCTCCGTTTTACCTCATTTTTTTCAAAATTCGCAGAATTAAGAGCTCTATCCAATGGTGAAAAGATATTCCAGGAAAGAAACTTCACTCTTATCTCGTTTGGGCTTTGAAAGAGAACCTTGGAAGGAAGTCATGACTTGTTGTTGTCTTGTGGTTGATTGTGGTATTGCTGCGTTTTAGATGATTCTAGGCGGAGGAAACAGTAGGGTTTACTCCTCGCGCTAATAACATCTCTAAAGAAAGGGTAAGTAATTCCCTTTTTGGCTTCTTTTACTAAGTTTATGAGGTTATAACTTGGAGAATGTTGTTGTATTGTGTTGGTGTTTCTTTGTGTGTTTTTGTGGCATGTTCGCCCAATTTTTCCAGAACTTTGGTGAAGCGAAGTTGCTTCTTGTTGGATTTGTAAATTGTACTTGGAAGGATCCTTAAGGAGTAAGCTTGAAAGGAAGATTTTCGGCAAAAATTAGAGTCGATGTTCCAAAGGTATGTAAAGGCATCCTATTCTTATTTTCCCGGCCACGAAATCTTGTTGTTGATCGGGCCAATGTTCCTATATTTTGTGTTTCCTATTGAGGCATACATGATTCTGCCCAAAGTATTAGAAATACTTCATACAAGGCATGAAGAGTTAAATATGCTTGCGGTGAACGAATGTGAAGTGGAAGGCGTATTGTTCTGATTATGGTTGTAGTTGTAAATCGAGTAAGAAGTCCCCTCGGCGTGGGTACTGTGATCTAGTCCTTTATATTTCATGCATGTGATATCAAATGTTTAAAAATTCTAGTTGCTATGAAATTTGTAAAAGCCAAAGAAGACGTGCATGAAGCAGACATGGCTAGAAAATAATTTTAAGCTAAATAAGGGTAAATGAGAACAACGAAATGAAAATTACTTACAATAGTTATCCACCCTCTTATGAACATGTTCTAAGGTATATAAGGTCAATGGGAGATTCCTTTATTCTCTCCCTTTGTCTAAGCCCAAGTAGTTAACGAGTTTTTGAACAAACCCGATACGTTGAACTTGAAAGATAGAACTCGAATGTGTAAATTGTGTCTTCTAGAATGCTCTTTTTGGGGAAAAGGTTGAATTATGTGCTGGAAGATGTGGAAGAAAAAATACTTTTATGTATTTCTGCAAGCATTCCTCGTTCCAGAGTTATAGGGTAACAAGAATTATCTTTAGAGTGCCGCCGTAAATTTCCTTTAACTCTTGTGCTATATGAACCTCCTGAGAGTTGACAAGGCATTAAGTTAAATAAGTGATATAAATACGTTATGTGGTAATAATATAATGAATATTAGATACACTTGTAATAAATCAAATGAAGTTGAACGTTTGTAAAAAAGTAACTTAAGTTAAAGAAGCTCTCTACTATACCTAGCGTTTATGTTAAAGGTGCTCGATTCTAAGTGTTGAAATTGTCTTCCATGACCAAAAAGGGTGATCCTAGGAGCTTATAATCCATTTATAATGATGTAAGCTTTCGTAAGCTCCTCGATTAATTACAAAGTTGTGAAAGTCAATCCAGATCGTCAGAATTATGGTTATAAGTCTTTATTGCCTATAAGGCGGCACTTGGAGAGTCGCTTATGAATTCTCAAGTTGAACAAATCCAAATCTCGGGTCTTAAGTAATGTCTTCAGTCCTTAAGTTATGTTGAAGGAGTGTTATGCTAATCTAAGAAGTTTTCAAGAGATCATATTAGGAATCATGCTATTATCTATCAAGTATTTGAAGTTGCACTTCTGACTAAGAACTTAAGTCTTTATATGTATTTCAAGTAAGAAGTCTTAATGCAACAGTTTTCATATTATAACATACAGTTGAATTTTTTTCCGAGTTATATTCAAGTAGCGCATCTACCAGCAGCTCTTGTTGGGTTATCATTTGAATTCCCTAAATTAGAAGAGTGATTCTCCGTATGCACAGTTCAGCTTGTTTGTATATAATTTGTGACACTACGTGATATATGTGCTCATTTTCTAATTTTACATAGGTATATATATATTTATTTATATATATTCTGAAAAGAGACCGATTACGACCAATTAAGCATTTGTCATTTAGTACTACATGATTAAAATTGACTAGGTATAGAAGCTTTATCGGTTTCATTAATGATTATGATTGAGAATGTTTTATTTTACCCCGGTATTACAAATTTGGGGATGTTTTATTTAGGTATTGCCTTTGTTGGAGATGTTTATATTTACCGTGTGCATCTGAAATGTTTGGAATGTTTTTATTTTTACCCGTTATTACTGCATTGGAGATATTTTTATTTTGCACGATATTGCACGGTGAAGATGTTTTATTTTACCCCCGTGTGCACAAAGTGGAGATGTTTTTATTTTACCGTGTTACTTAGGTTGGAGATGTTTTATTTTACCCCGATAGCTGGAAAATTTGGAGATGTTTTTATTTTACCCGGTATTGCACCGGTTGAAGATGTTTTTATTTTACCCGGTATTTTCACATTTTAAATATTTTTTATTTTACTTGATGTTACTGGTAGGAGATATTTTTATTTTACTCGTGTGCACACACAGTAGAGATGTTTTATTTTATCCCGGTATTGCACATAGGCTAGAGATATTTTATTTACCCGATATGGCACATGGTGGAGATTTTTATTTTACCGGTGTGGTACACCGGCGGGAGATATTTTTATTGCAGGTGTGAGTACACCCGCTAGGCAGAATTTTATATATGAATTTACGGTTGGTTGGTAGTTGGACTTACAGTTATAGTTTCTTTCTTGTGCATTTCTTAGTGCATTTTCATCTTATTATAGAGTTATTATAAGGTTTCGGTTTCTAGATTCCGAGGTTGTTACCATTCACAATTCTGGTTCGGTTATGCTGAGTTCAGTTATGTTAAGTAAGTTGATATCAATTACGGGTGCGAGTTCAGGTTATATTTATCTTACATGTTTATGTGCTAAGCTAGTTATTAGGGATTGTTATCTCATGGTTGATTTCATCTTTACATACAGTATATTTCATTCGTAATGGCGTCTCGCTTTCTTCAGGGACTGCGTTCGTGCGCGAGGTGGTAGATGTCGGATGGCCATTTGGTAGTAGTTCATGAGATCAGATGGGTCTTAATAAGTCCTTTCTTTGGAGCTGAGGCCTAGTTATTTGTGCTTGAGTTTTGAGATACGGTTATGGGTAGGTAGACCTTATTGGAATATCGGTCGGTTATTCTTTGTAGGCTTTGTGCACTTAGTGTATGCAGTGTTATTGATTTGTGGCCTCGTGATTATTGTTACTTGGTTTAGCACACTAATGCCTTGGTGCATTTCGATTGTTTACCCGTATTGTTAAGACCTTATGGGTCAGTTTATTCTTGAGTTGATTATGGCCAAGTGGATGCGGATGGCCTAAGATGTTATAGTTAAATATGTCATATAAACGGTCGATACGTGTAGGGGCAGTCCTTTGATTATGAAAGGGCGTGACATTGATTCTTTTTCTAAAACCAAACCACTAGTCATATTTTGTCTCAATTTATTTCGAATTATCGGAGTATCTGGTTAACGATTTTCTTTATACACCTACTTTACAAGATTTATTTTAAATTTGTCGAATCTTTGGTTTGATCTCCTCTCAAGATTTTTTTTTTAATTCCTTTACTCAATATTTAAATCAAATCAATAACTATAAAAAATATTTTATTTTCCTAAAAAAGTTCTAAATATTGGATAGTAGATACGATTGCTTAAATATAAATGGTTAATTTTTTACAAATTGTTTGAATTCATTTGAGATAATATTAGTAATTAATAAAAAAAAATTATATAAAAGTCTACTAGATATATGTGAATTTTAATTATCAAAAGAAAATAAGCGGTAAATAAATTATAAACGGGGAGTCTACTATAGTGTAATTGTAAAGAATTAGCTAAAAGGAACATATCAAATACAATTTCTACACAAAATCAATCACCTTAAAATATCATAAAAACATATTTGTCACGTATTATGCTCATAACTAAAATACATGAATAACTATAAAGAACTAATAAATGTCAAAAGTAAAAGAAATAAATAATAAGTTTTAAATAACTTTCTCAATTAGTGTTAAAATGTCACTATTACCAAACAATAACACAAAATTATTCACAAGAATTTGTTTAAGACTCTTGCATGTTCATATCGTTGCACTAAAAGTTCTTCTTGTCTTTGTGACAAATATTATAAATTTAAATTATCAAAATTGAAAAAAATATTTTCAAGGAAGCAGCTCAAGTGCACCTATAAAAACGAGACACTAATTTATTCACTTTTTCATTTTATCTCAATTTTTTTAGGAAAATATCTAGCGGACAAGAGAATATGTTTGAACTAATATAGGTAATAGGTGATACTATTTTCTTCCTTCACTTAATTCAAGTTTGAAAGTGAATGAATGGGAATGTAGGAGGTGTAAACTGGTTGAGAGTAATTATCGGTTTGCTTCTTCGTTTTATTCAATTCGTTTTTTCCTTTTATTCTCTTACAATGAAGGACTCGGATTGGGTGATGGTGAGTTTGATTCTTTTCAAATCTTATTTTGTTATTTAATTTTACTTTTTATTTTATGCCCTTGTGTTTATCTATATATCGATGAAGTTCAATTTAGCAAGATTGACAAATGCTTGATTTTTTCCTTTTCTCTTTTTCCTTCTCTACAAAGCTGTTTCAAAAAATTTTTTTTTTTAGTGAGATCTATAAGAGCAACCTCCTACTGCTCCCACTAGGGTAGGGGTAAGGTCTAACATATCATATACTGAGACCCTACTTTTGAGATTATTCAAATACAATAATTTATAAGTGTTCACATCTTACATAAAGGTACAAAAAATTATGTCTGGTTCACTTTCCAGTTTAGTAAATATTTTCTCCTTTTTGTTTGTGGTAAAATTGATTTTTTCAAAGTTCGATGCTAGATTTGATTTGATGGTCAAAAGTATATATCAACGTTTTATGTATTTGTTCCACAATTTTGTATGAATATATGTTAGATCTAATTTAAGTTTGATAAAAAAAAAAGCATGTGATGATTGGGAAAATTCCCCACTTTTCGATCTATAATATATAAGAATTAGTATTATATTAAGCTAAGCCTTGAATATTTTCTTTCTTGGAACTAATAATCTCTTGAGCCAAGAATAAGAAGAGCACTTGAGTCATTATTATATTCGCCAGCATAGGTTAGCCCTAGAGGCGGCCGGTTCATGCTCTTGAACTTCTTCCCAAGGCAGAAGTTCAATGGCGAAGTTCAATTTACTGAAGGCTACTTTAAAACATAAATTCATGTAATTGAATCTCTTTCTTATGAACTTTTGCTTTATGAATTTCTATATGAAGTTACGCGCTATGCAATTGAATTTTGCCTAAGGCAAACTTATGTGAATTTATGTCTTAAGGCATAATTTGGCAAAATCTTATGTGTTAATTTTATTCTTTTCTTGTGATTTTAAATTATTTTTGTTGTTAAGGAAATTTTTGACTACTTTTGTCACTTAAAATATGAAGGACAAAAATTAAATATCACAAAATTAAGGGTAAAATTAAAAATGCCCCAAAATAAGGGCATTTATGCGAATGACTCATCTTCAATTTGGTCAATTCTGTAGCTCATATTTAAAATTAATTTTTACATATTGCTTGAGATTTACTTCTTCTTTTTATGAGTGGAGGCTTTGATTCGATTTGTCACAGTCTTATGCGAGAGTCAAGTCTCACACACTACTAAGAAAGCTTTCAAAAATTAAACCTCAAAAGATTGGGAAAATGCAACCAAAAAAACTTTGAAGACGATTTTAAAAAATACAACCCGGTGAGTTGATTTTGTTATTTTTATTTTTATTGCAGAACCAACCTCAGAAGGCCGCTTTTGCCCCAAAAAATTAGACTACTGGAATGTCAACTTTTCGCAGAAATATATATTTAAATAAAATAAAGATCAACTTCCTAAGGTTAATTTTTGTCATCTTTTTAATAGTGTTGAATTGGGATTGAGTCTCTATTCTGAATCGGATTTGGGATCGAGTCTCTAGTCATGTTTTGAGTTGTGGTGAGGCCGAGTTCTCAAATCTCGGGTTAGGGTTAGGACGAGGTAGGTATTAACTCTCTCGGGTTGAGAACGAGGTACGATATCCAAGCCAAGATCAAATTCCGAGTTAGGATCAAGAGTAGAGGAGGATGCACCTGAATGAAAAATGGCCTAAGGGAGTGAACCCGTTTAAAAAAAAGGAAAATTTCATAAATGACAACAATTTGAAAAAAATAGTTTAAGTAGATATGAAGTACTTATTTACATAAAATGGGAACTTAACTCATTTTAACTTACTCGATTTTAGCAATCACCTATAGGACACTTTTAATACTATGTCTAAATTTAGGTTAATTTCGTAGAAAGTCATCAACTTATAGCTTCTAACTATAAAATAAGTCAATTTCTAACCATTCACCTATTTTGATCTTAATTTTTTGAACTTAAAAAAGCTCCCTCCAAATTAGTCTTGTAATATTTTTTCCGTCTCAAATTATCTATCGACTTTTTATTTTATATGTTCTTTGAGAAATATTAACTAGAAAAGTATTGACTACTTTGATCTTATCTATATCTAAATTATATTCGCTCTCTATTAAATATTTATAATAATGAAGGACTTTGCGGTCTTGAAAAATTATATTAAAGATAAGGCAGAAAAGAAAAAATAATTTAAAATAATTATTTTGTAAAAAAAAAAAAAAAAAATAGATATTTGAGATGGAGGGTGTATATATACAATGTAAAAATAAATAAATAATTTAAACTATAAATGGAGTTGATCAAGAATGAAATTATTAAGCGGGCTTCATTGTCTAAACTATTTCACTTGTATTTTCGGTCTCACGGATACATCATGTAGAAATGGAAAATAATTCTTCAGTCTTTCTGAAATTTGTAATGTATAAGAAGAATTTATCTGCTTGCATCATATTTCCACCTTTCGGCCACAACAAAAATGATATATATGATGTAAACTTGCATAGCAGTCAGCCGGATACCACAATCAGAATCCTAGGCCAAAATGTCATCTGAAACCACAAATGTACCCTCAAGTCATGGACTAGGAATGTTTCTGCCTCGTGAGCTGCCCGGCGTCTCGCTCACACGCCAGGAAGGCGAGGATCACGTTAGGTGCCCGTTATGCAGTCTTACCTTGCATTTACTGCTCTAAAAGGTAAAGTGTAGCGCACCGGAGCACGAGTACCACCGAGTATAGACTCGAGGCATGACATTCCACTATCTTAAATTAACCTACAAATTAAAATTGATATCTAATACGTATTATTGTCATTCCTAGTATTGAAATTATTTTTTATTATTAATGTTATGAACTATAAAACTTATTGGATCATTTAAAATTTTTAGTCAAAACTTGAAATAATACATGTTATAAGATAAAAACTATAAAAAAATTAGAATTATTTAAATAATTATTTTATACATAAAATATCGTTGGGTTTGGTTTGGTTTGGTTGGTTTGTTAGTTTGACAGAATCAAATCAAATCATGTTGATTGTTACACACCTCAAAAAAATTTGATGGATTATATATCATATTAAAGGAATTATGGGTCTATGTTGTCCGTAGGTGAGGAGGAAACACGTGCAAAGGAAAAAGCGAAGAGTATGTGAAGATTGTAAATAAAGAGGGTCAACTTTAAATGGACATCTCTCCAAATATATAATGATTCGAGAGGTCTATAGCCTATCAAATTAAATATATTTGAGTCCCTAGTTTACGGTGAAAAACACAGCTCGTCAATCGTAGTTCGGAGTAAAAGTTATGCTCGTTTGAAGACAGCCGTTGGCTGAAAGGCGCCCCTGCGCGTAGACTCCCAGAGTGAGGCAGGCCCAGCCCGGAGGTGCGCGTGCGTGTGGCACACGTCGCACGGGCGCCGCATGCGAGCACTGCCCGAGCTTGCCTATATGAAGTAATTTTGAGCTAAAAGCTCATTTCTACTCACATTTTCACCTCTTTTTTAAAAAAATTCACCAGACATTAAGGCTCTATCCAATGGTGAAAAGATATTCGGGAAAGAAACTTCACTCTTATCTCGTTTGGGCTTTGAAAGAACGCTTGGAAGGAAGTCATGACTTGTTGTTGTCTTATTTGGTTGATTGTGGTATTGCTGCGTTTTTATATGATTCTAGGCGGAGGAAGCAGGTAGGAGTTTACTCCTACTTTAGCTAATAACATCTCTAAGAAAGGGTGAGTAATTTCCTTTTGATTTCTTTAAGTTTATGATGTTATAACTTGGAGAATGTTGTAGTATTGTGTTGGTGTTTCTTTGTGTGTTTTTGTGGCATGTTGTTGCCCAATTTTTCCAGAACTTTGAGTGAAGTGAGTTGCTGCTTGTTAGGTTTTAAATTGGACTTTGAAGGATCCCTTAAGGAGTAAGCTTGAAAGGAAGATTTTTAGCAAAAATTAGAGTCGACGTTCAAAGGTATGTAAAGGCATCCGTATTCTTATTTTCCAAGCCGCAGGAAATCTTGTTGTTGATTTGGCCAATGTTCCTATGTTTGTGTTCCTATTGAGGCATACATGATTCTGCCCAAAGTATTAGAAATACTTCATTAAAGGCATGAACAGAGTTAAATATGCTTGCGGTGAACGAATGTGAAGTGGAAGCGTATTGTTACGATTATGGTTGTAGTTGTGTCAGTACGAAGTCCTACGGCGTGGGCACCACGTGTTGGTCCTTTATATTATTTCATGCATGTGATATCAAATGTGTTAAAAATTCTAGTTGCTATGTGAAATTTGTAAAAAAAGGCAAGAAAAGACACGCAAGCAGACTTAACGCTAGAAAATAAATTTTAAGCTAAATAAGAGGTAAATGAGAACAACGAAATGAAATTCATACGAAGAGACCGATTACGACCTCAGATTAAGAATTTGTCATTTCAATGCTTCATGTGTTAAATTGACTTTCGGTATAACTTTACTCCGATTCTATTAATGATTATGATTGAGAGTGTTTTATTTTACCGGTATTGCCGTGGAATGTTTTTATTTTACCGGTGTTGCATGTGCAGAGATGTTTTTATTTTGAGTGGCTGCACCTTAGTGAGATATTTTTATTTTGATATTACACAGTTTGGAGATGTTTTTATTTACCGTATTGCCATTGAAGATGTTTTTATTTACCGTGTGCCTGGCTGGGATGTTTTTATTTTTACTCATTGTGCACGGTTGGAGATATTTTATTTTACCCGTGTGCACACGGCTGGAGATGTTTTATTTTTACGGTATTGCAGTGGAGATGTTTTTATTTTACCCGGTATTGCATTTGGAGATGTTTTATTTTACCCAGTATTGCACCGTAGGAGATATTTTTATTTTACTCGGTATTGCACCATTTAAGAATATTTTATTTTATCGGTATTGCCACGGCTAGAATATTTTTATTTTATCGATATGGCACATGAAATTTGGAGATCTTTTATTTTACCCAGGTGTAGTACGCGGCGAGGAGATATTTTATTTGCGATGTGGTACACCCGCTAGGCCAATTATATATGTATTTACGGTTGGTTGGTGGTGGCATTACGGTTATAGTTTCTTTCTTGTGCATTTCTTAATTGCATTTTTCATCTTATTATAGAGTTATTATCGGGTTTCGGTTTCCAGATTCAGGTTGTTACCATTCCTAATTCTGGTTCGGTTATCTTGACTCAGTTATGTTAAGTAAGTTGATATCAATTACGGGTTGCGGTTTCAGGTTATATTTATCTTACATGTTTATGTGCTAAGTTAGTTATTACGAGTTGTTATCCCGTAGTTCTGATTGACCACATACCCGGTACATTTCATTCGTAATAGCGTCTCCTTTCTTGGGGACCTGCGTTCATGCCGCGGTGCGAGGGTAGATAGTGTCGGGATGGCCATTTTGAGTAGTAGTTCGTGAGATCAACGGATGGATGTATGGTCCTTTCTTCCTGGGGCTAGGGCCTAGTTATTTATGCTTGAGTTTTGAGATACGGTTTGGGTAGGTGGGCCTTATTGAGCCGTGGTCGATTTATTCTTTGTAGGCTTTGTGCACTTAGTGTACGGTGTTATTCGAGTTTGTGGCCTCATTAGTTATTGTTGCTTGGTTTAGCACACTAATTGCCTTAGTTGCATTTTCGATTGTTTACCGTATTGTTAAGACCTTATGAGTCAGTTAATTCTTGATTGATTATGACGAGGTGATGCGGATGGCCTAAGTGTTATAGTTAAATATGTCATATAGCCGGCTTTCAAGTCATTCAGGTATGGGAACGGTCTTCCCAAGTTATGGGGCGTGGCATTCGGATTCTTTCCTAAAACCAAACCACTAGTCATATTTTTGTCCAGATTTGGCTCGAATTGCTCGAATTAATGCGGTTTAACGATTTTCTTTGCCACCCCCTACTTTACAAAGATTTATTTTCAAAATTTGCATCCCGAATACTAATTTGATCTCCTCTCAAGAATTTTTTTTTAATTCACACTCAATATTTAAATCAAATCAATAACTATAAAAAATATTTTATTTTTTTTATTTTTTTTATTTTTTTTATCTTATTTATTAATATTGTATAAATTAAATTTTACAAATTATTTACTTGAATTCATTTGAGATATTATTAGTAATTAGCCAAAAAAATTCTATATAAAAGTCTACTAAATATATGTGAATTTTAATTATCAAAAGAAAAAATAAAGTGGAAGTAAATAAATTATAAAACGGGAGTCTACTATAGTGTAATTGTAAAGAATTAGCTAAAAGGAACATATCAAATACAATTTCTACACAAAATCAATCACCTTAAAATATCATAAAAACATATTTGTCACGTATTATGCTCATAACTAAAATACATGAATAACTATAAAGAACTAATAAATGTCAAAAGTAAAAGAAATAAATAATAAGTTTTAAATAACTTTCTCAATTAGTGTTAAAAATGTCACTATTACCAAACAATAACACAAAATTATTCACAAGGAGTTGTTTAAGACTCTTGCATGTTCATATCGTTGCACTTTAAAAGTTCTTCTTGTCTTTGTGACAAATATTATAAATTTAAATTATCAAAATTGAAAAAAATATTTTCAGGCTGACTCAAGGTGCACCTATAAAGCGAGACACTAATTTATTCACTTTTTTATTTTTATCTCAATTTTTAGAAAAATATCTAAGCGGACAAGAGAATATATTTGAACTAATATAGGTAATAGGTGATACTATTTTCTTCTTCACTTAATTCAAGTTTGAAAGTGAATAGATAAGTAGCAGGAGATATATAAACTCGATTGAGACGGTATCGGTTTGCTTCTTCGTTTTATTCAATTAGTTTTTTCCTTTTATTCTCTTACAATGAAGGACTCAGTTGGGTGATGTTGAGTTTGATTCTTTTCAAATCTTATTTTGTTATTTAATTTTGTTTTTATTTTTATGCCCTTGTGTTTATCTATATATCGATGGTTCAATTTGCTTAAGATTGACAAATGCTTGATTTTTTCCTTTTCTCTTTTTTCCTTCTCACAAAACTGTTTCAAAGAATTTTTTTTTGAAGGTGAGGATCTATAGAGAGCAACCTCTCTGCTCCACTAGGGTAGGGGTAAGGTCTATATATATCATACTCTTTCAGACCCTACTTTTGAGATTATTCAAATACAATAATTTATCGCAAGTGTTCACATCTTACATAAAAAGAGTACAAAAGGGTATATCTGGTTCAGCCTTGATTTAACAAATATTTTTCTCCTTTTTTGTTTTAGTATATATAATTGAATTTATTCAAAGTTCGATGCTAGATTTGATTTGATGGTCAAAAGTATATATCAATGATTTTCATGTCTTTGTTCACAATTTTGTATGGTCTGTATTAGATCTAATTTAAGTTTGATAAAAAAAAAAGCGTAACAATGATTGAAAAAATTCCCCACTTTTCGATCTATAATATATAAGAATTAAGTATTATATTAAGCTAAGCACTTGAATATTTCTTTATGGAACCCAATAATCTCTTGAGCGAATAAAAATTACTTGAGTCATTATTATATTCTTAATTGTTTTTCCAATTTTCTCCTCCTCTTAGAAAATCTTTCTACTTCTTCTATCTCTTTCTCCTCGCCCGAGTTCTAAACTCAAAGAAGGGCTAGCTTCTCTGATTTGCAGCAATCAATTGCCGATTGAGCAGGTCACTAAACATCTCCAATCATATCCAAATCTTCAAGATAATCTTTAACTAGTGATATCACATTTTAGCAATCTAATAAACCATTCCTCTTGAATCTAATTGAGGATATTAAGCTTTTAAATCTAAAGTTTATGGAAAAGTATAAAACGAAAATACAATTACCTCCACATTTTGGTAAGTTTAGAGTGCAGCTATACCTCCTTACAGAAGCTCTAGATACCTCCTCCCTTCTCAGTTATAAGAGATTTAGATCCGTAGACTTGACAACTCTCTCTCCTAAAAGGGCAAAAATTAATTGGTCCAATTTACTATAATTTAGCTCAAATTTTACAATGTCTCTTAAACATAGTTAAAACATCTAACTATAAGACAAGAATTAGATCCCTCCTTTGTAGCCATTATATAAAAATTTAGTATAAAATAATGAGTTCGGTCTTCAATATGGAAGTCATGAGAACTTTTCATGAGGTGAGCTATTCTCTTCCAAACAAATTTGCGGTCACATCTATCAATTTCCGGACTTATTTCTTAAAATCAAGTATCTTTAAGGCCCCGGATGTTGCGGGATACCACTCCAACCCAAAAATAGAAAATATTGCAATCCTCCCGGATCCAGTTTTCTAGAGGATTCATTGTCCATTTCTTTTCCAAAGATCAGCCATGGAAAGTCTCTACCTCTTCTTAATTAAAATACGAAATCTAGTTCGCCACACTTTCAGTTTTCTTTATTTCCTTCTAGAATTGAGGTATCGGCTTTGAGATCTAGAATACCACAAGTCAAGTACTCAGGTGAGACACATTTTCCAAGTTAATTAAGCAACCTCGAGTCTCCCACTTACTCATCCTTTGGTGTAAAAATTAGGTGTTATAGAAAGAGATTTTCAAATCAACAAAGAAACAAAGGCAAATATTACTCTCCAAAAAATATTTTAAAATAATGTTACTCTACAAAAAATAAGATTGAAAGCATCTTTAAAATATTTATTATGAGTTCTTAAGCTCCATTCAAGAAACAAATTAATTTCTTTGTCTAATTTGAAGTTTATCACTTTGAATATCACAAATTAGATTTTTCATTTTCCAAATCTATTAATGTCCCAAAATTTTGGATGACTTGCCTTTGAGGGAATTATTATTGTAGGGATATCAAATATTGCTCAAAAATTGATAACCCTTCCAATTAAGTCCAATAAATTTTATGAGTTGGGCATAAAAGATGATTTCATATTAGGTTGATTTTTAGCTCCAATCCAACATAGCTCATTTTTAAAGTGATCTTCGCTGGCCTCATACTAATCAATTCTAGCCCATTTTTAAGATTAACTTTAATTTTTATTTACTACTTAGATTTACTTTTATTTTCTTAATAGGTGGGGGCTTTAGTCTTGAATTGTGATCGGTTGGGTCTCGAGTTCTAGGTCGGGTCTTCGCACTACTAAAAAAAAGTGTCTGACCTCGAAAGATTGGAAAAGGGCCCGATCTCTTAGAGTTTGGGAGTCGATTTTAATTTTTAATGCAAAAATCGACCTCTAAGGTAACTTTGCAACAAGGACCTTGGAAGGTTTATTTTTTCACGAAAGTATTTATTTAATTAAAAATAAAAGACCAACCTCGTGAGGTAGTTTTTGTCATTTTTCGGTAGTGTCGGGTGCAGAGGTTGGATCGACCCCCGGTGGATCTCAAATCGGAGTCTCTAATCTTATGTTCCAAGTTTTGATTGAGGCCCAGAGTTCTCAGAAGTTTACCGGGTCGAGGATTGATCGAGATTAGATCTTAACTCTCGGAGTTGAGGACGAGGATCGAATCTCGAGTCTCGAGTCGAGGATCAAATTTCGAGTTAGGGTCAGGATAGGGGAGAGATGGACTGAGTAAGATAGGTTAAAGGGGAACGTGGACTATTTAAAAAAAATGAATCCAATTGGACAAATCATGGCACAATCCATTTTTAGCCCATTTCGATCAAACTTATTTCATCACAAGTAACTTTTAGATTAATTTTAATAAATTAATTTATTAACTTAACCCATTTTATACGACCCTCCCCATGTCCACACTCTTAATACTATGTCAAATTGAGGTTAATTTCCATGAAATTTATCGACTTATAGCTTCTAACTATAAAATCAGTCAACTTCTAATCATCGACCTATTTTGATTTCAATTTTTTAGAACAAAAGCTCCCCACACACACACACACAAATTAAGTACCGGTAATATTTTCTTCATCTCAAATTATCTATCTTTCTTATTTTACATATTCTTTGAAAAAATATATTGATTAGAAGAAATCTTGAACTATTTTATTCTTATCTATATTTAAATTATAATCTTTCTCTATTAAATATTTGCCAATAATAAAAGAAGACATTGTTTTCTTTAAAAAAACTATACTAAAAAAAAAAAAAAAAAACAAATAATTTAGAAATTATTATTTTGTAAAAAAAAACGATAGATAATTTGAGAGAAGCAGTATATATTCACAACACAAAAAGAAACTTTCTTGCATTAAAGCATACACTAACTCGTTGCCTTGTATAAAAATTAAAATCATTCCAATTTATGGGAAAATATATTATCAATTTACAATCTAATTTGACAATTCTAAAATTTGGTCCATATTAAATCTACTTGTTTGCCTTAATGTGGATGCTGACTGTCCAATTTACATCCTGAAATTAAATTTATTCCAAAATAAAAAAAAAATTAAAATAAGAATTTGTCCTCTGCATTACAATTTAACAAAACCATAAAAAAAAAATATTTAATGTCAAGATAAAATAATATTATAGCAACAAGATTACACAAAAACAAAATTAATTTGACAAAAAAAAGCAGGTTTGAACATGCCTATCCTTAGGCCTAGGCAAGAATTTAGTAGGCTCAAAGCTCGGCTAGCATGTATTTAGCTCGGCTCGGTTTGAAAAATTCGATTTGGCTCGGCCTTCGGTTTCCATTAAATTTTGACCTCGGCTCGATCAAAGCTCGGGCTCAATTGGGTGGCTAAGCTCGGCTCGGTTGAAACAGATTTAAGAACAATATCCTTTCATTACTTCAGTGCAATTACATTAGAAATTTAACTTTAAATACTATGTTAATTTAATATTATATAATTAATATTTATTCAATGTTAGTAAATTTTTAACCACAATGTAACTTAAGCCTACTATATCGGTATAAATTGTTCATAGTTCGATTTTGGTCGATTTTTATTACAATCAAAATAAAATCAAGTTTTCAATTATTAATCAAGTCAAATCAAACACACAATGCATATTCATCGATTTGGTTATTGTCGGATGTATTCTGTTTTTAAAAAATCTAATCTTATTCATCTGTTTATTTTTCTTCTGCCAATTAGAAGAAAAAATCATTATTTGTCAACTTATAATCCTTTGATAATCTTATATTATGATGAGCATAATTTTATTAAATTATTGAGAAAATATCTTGAGATCTATAAGTATTAATAAGGTAAATGAAATTTACAAAATATAAAAAATCTAGATAAAAAATAGTTGGCTCGGCTCGGCTCGGGTTTCGGTCAAAATGTAGAAAAGCTCGGTTAGGCTCGGCAGCTCAACTAAGCTCAATACTATTTAAAGCTCGGAAGGCTCGGCTCGGCTCGATATACACTCGCTCGCCCGCTCACGATGCCCCGGCCTACCTGCCCCGATCTAATCCTTTCCTAACTTTCTTGCATGAGATATGTCACCTTTCCACACAAAATGTGCATGCTGAATAAACTGTATAGCATTCATCGGATACCACAATGGAATCCTATGCAAAATGCAATATAGAAACTAAAAAATCATCCCCCAAGTCATGGACTAGAGTATTTTCTCCCTCTGGGACTGACCCAGCACACTAAGCTTGGTGAAAGGGCCGGACACGTGGGTCTTATATGTGGCCTTACCTTGCATTGCTCCAGGCGGTGCCGATGCGGGGAACCTAATAGTGTACCATAAGCACATTGTTAGAATTTATGCAGATTTTCTATTCTACTTGAATTCTATATCATAATAGTGTTTTACTTGAATTTTTGTTTTGATAAAAGATTTCTTTTGTAGAAAAACTCTACCATAACTATCATTTTTAAGGAAGAGAAGATTTAGGAGCTTCTATAAATAGAAGATCTCTTCTTCTCATACAAAACACAATAGCATACAATGCTTAGTAGCTTAAACAATTTTCTCGATAGTTTTTATGATTTTATATTAGTTTTAATATGTAGATCAATTGATTAGAACATATTAAATTATTATGCATTTAGTATAGTTTCATTTGTCGTCTGATTTATCGTCGTTCAAGATTTTGCAATTATTAGCTTCCGCATAGCGTCACGATTATTTCGATTCCAACAAAGTGGTATCGGAGCTAATGGTTTCGCTAATGTTTTCGCCAATGGTTTGGCCAGGTGGATTGGCGAGGTTGAAGATAGGTTCAAGTGGGTTCCTAATCCAAGTTGCAATCAATTTCCCGATAATGAATCTTGTCCAAGTATACATGTGGAGATGAATTTTCAATCATATTTTCAAAATTCTGTTCTTGCATCTTTAAAAACACATAAAATACTTTTTTTTTAAAATCATTTTTTTACCCATGTTTTTAATTTTATTTTTAACCATGGCAAGCGTGAGTATGAAGATTGTGTGAAGAACAAAGATTACGAATATTTTACCAAAATTCGAGGCCAAGCAAAAGATTTGTTCAGTTTGTCCTATATTTGCTATCCTACTTGAATTCTACATCATAATAGTGTAGATTTAGATTTCTATAAATAAAAGATCTCTTCTTATCATACACAGCACAATAGCATCCACAATGTAGTCGTTCAAAAATTTTATTTAGGGAGAAATTCTTCTCTCAATAGTTTTCAAGAGAATAGGTGGATGGCAAGCGAAACCAGGACTCGTTTTCTTCTTTGTTTCATTTCAAAAATTATTCAAGCGAGAACTTTTTATGAGCAGAGGAGGTGTTTCATCTGGTTTAGGGCATGTTATCTTTCTACTTCATTTCATTCAAATATTAAAGAAATAGGTGGTAGCCAAGAGAGAGAGACATATAAAACGCGATTAAGACGATTATCGGAATCGGGAGTCGGGAATCGGGAGTCGGGGTCGTGGTTGAGGAGGTCGGGATCGGGGTCGAGGTGGGAGTCGAGGTCGAGGTCACGTAGGGACTCGAGGTGGGAACTAGGGATCGAGGTTGGGAATTCGAAAGTCGAAGTCGGGGGATTCGGTCTTAGGAGTCAGTGTCGGTCGGGGCGGGAGTCGAGATCAAGGTGAATTTGAGGTGGAGTCGAGGATTGGAAGTGAAATTTGGAGTCGGGGGTCGGGGTCAAGGTCAGTGAGTCGAAATTGAGAATTAGAGGTCGGTCGGGAGTCGGGTAGTCGGAATCGAGGTCGGGGGTGAGGTCGGAGTCGGGAGGCAGAGTCGGGTGGGGGTCGGAGTCAAGGTAGGGAGTCGGAAGTTGGAAGTCGAGGTCGGGATAAAGGTCGAAGTTGAGAGTCGGAGTCGAGGTCGGGAGTCAGTCGGGGTTGGGATTGACTTTATGTTACAATAAAACTAAATAAAGTAGTTTTCAATATTTCCTTTAAAAAAATTAAAGTTTTTTTAATATTGAATTTAAAAGTAAGTACTATTTGCTCATGAAAATATGGGCAAACATGTCTTTTACCCAACTCATTTGTTACAACCCATTTTACCCATTATCAAATTTGGCGGAGTTGGAAATAATATTCATATTATTTTGACCCGGCTGCCCTTCAAGTGACCCGACCACCCATTTGGCACCACTAAGATGGTACTTGATTTTCTTTCATTTATTTGATCTATTTTTGATCATTAATTCTTGCAGAGAAGGACTCGATTATATGATGAGTGAGTTTGAGTATATTCAAATCTCATTTTGTATTATTTTTCATTTTTTTCACTTATTCACCCACCTATATTGGTGGTTTGATGACTCTATCCTGCATTTTTGTTTCTTTTTCCCTTTTGTTTCTATTTTATAAACTTTGACAATTTTTTTAATTGTTGTTTATCAACATACTTTTATAATAGGGAGTGTACACAGTTCGGGTTGGTTACTTTTTAAATTCTAAATCAAATCTATTGTATTATTTTAGATACATAACAAAATCAAACCAATAAAAGTTGGATTTTTCTGCCTCGAATTATTTTGTATTTTTAAAACTAAAAAAACAAACAATATTATTATAAAACATATAATTTATACTTGAAATATTTTTTTAAATTCTAGAACACACAACTATCTAAGGTGGGTTCATAATTAAGAAAATAACACAAAATATGAGATGAGTAATGAAGTTGTTATAAAATATTTAATGAAGATATTAGAAATCACATAAAAAGTAAAAGGTGATAATTAAATATAGATCATATTATGAAAATGATCATTACTCAAAAGTACTAAGTCATTACTAAACAAAGTACAAGACTAATAAGTATTGTAATTAAACCTTTGACATTAAAAAATTGCATTATGTATTTTTCTTTATTTAAATTAACTTATAAATTAAGAATAGATATCTAATATATATTGAGTGTTCATCCAAGTGTTGAAATTATTTCTTTTTGTTAGAATTAATATTGATTTGGTTTAGGTTTGGGTGTTATTTGAGTAATAACGTGCATTTATGAGCCAAAAACTTATATATCATTTAAAATTCTAAGTCCAAACTTAAAATAATACATATTATAAGACAAAACTATGAAAAGGTTTAGAAGTATTTATAAATTACATAAATATAACATATAAAATTATATACATATAATGTCTGGTTGGTTCGGTTCAATTTGACCTTTTTGATTCTAGCAAACCAAATCAATTGCTGATCGGATTATTTTTCTAAAATCAAATCAAATCGAACCAAATTACTAGTCGAATTTTTTCGATTTGGCTTAGTGTGAATTGTCCACGATTTATCAGTTTTCTTTATAGGCTCTAATTTACAATGGTTTTATTTTAAAAATCTCCTCTTAAGAAAAAAATTATTTTAACATTCAATATCTAAATCATATCAATAAATTTAAAAAAGAACATATTATTTTCCTAAAAATCCTAAAAATCAATATTACATCTAAGTTTAGATTAACTTCATAATATATCAAACATAATATTATTGTGAAAAAGTTATCAATTAACTTTTTAATGGTCAACTTTCACATTAATTTTGCAGTGAATCCCCAGAAGTTGTTTAAATTAAATATGATATTGATTAACCTTGTCATAACTAATTTTGAACTCGTTTGGTCAAGAGTTTAGAATAGTGTAATTGATTATTCAAAAATATATACAGAATACAATTTCTCTAGAAAATCAATCACCCTTAGAAAACATAAGTAGCAATATACTTGTCATGTATTATGCTCATAATTAAGCATGAAAATATGAAACCATAATAAATTTCAAAAATAAAAAAATAAATGATAAATTTTAAATAACTTTCTCAATTAGTATTTAAAAATGTACACACACCAAATAATAAAAGAAAATTATTCACAATAATTTGTTTAAATCTCTTGCATGTTCATATCGTTGCACTTTAAAAGTTCATCTCGTCTTTGTGACAAATAATATGCAATTTAATTGTCAAATTAAACAAAAATTATTCACAACGGCTCGGCAATCGGGAGTGCACATATAAAAGGCGAGACACTAATTAATTCACTTCTTCAGGCATTTTTCATACTCAAGCTTTTAGGAAAATATCTAGAGTGGTCAAGGCGGAGGACATTTAAAGTAATATATGTAATAGGTGATGTAATAGGTGATACTATTTTACTTCTTCACTTAATTTAAGCGAACAGATCAGCAGCCGAGAGGAGATATATAAACTCGATTGAGACGGTATCGATTTGCTTCTTCGTTTTATTCAATTCAATTTTGTCTTTTATTCTCTAACAATGAAGGACTCGGACTTGGTGATGGTGAGTTTGATTCTTTTCAAATCTTCTTTCGTTATTTAATTTTACTTTTTATTTTTCGACCCTTGTGCTTATCTATATATCGATGGTTCAATTTAGCAAGTGTCTGGGTTCTAAATTTATAAACCAGGAAGACTAGTAACAAGATTGACAAATGCTTGACTTTTTTTTTCTTTTCTCTTTTGTCCTTCTCATAAAACTGTTTCAAAAAATTTTCTTTCGAGTCAAGCATCTATCGAGAACAACCTCTCTGTTCTATTAGGGTAGGGGTAAGGTCTATGTGCATCTTACCCTTTCAAACCCTATTTTTGAGATTACACGGGGTATGTTGTTGATATGTATTTATATGAATGAAAAATCTCATTCAAATACAATAATTTATCACAAATGCTCACATCTTACATAAAGGGTACAAAAAATTATATCTGGTTCAACTTGATTTAACAAATATTTTTCTCCTTTCTGTTTGTGGTAAAATTGATTTTTTTCAAAGTTC
Source organism: Datura stramonium (assembly GCA_018107945.1). NCBI lineage: Eukaryota > Viridiplantae > Streptophyta > Magnoliopsida > Solanales > Solanaceae > Datura > Datura stramonium. Next base: position 980,484 of record JACEIK010000005.1, on the reverse strand, counting down.
ATTCTAGATTTTGATTTGATGGTCGAAAGTATATATCAATGTTTTATGTCCTTGTTCCACAATTTTGTATGAATATTTAAGTACGATAGAAGCAAAGCATAACGATAATTGGAAAAAAATGGAGCATAATGTTAAGCAAAGGACTTGAATATTTTCTTTATGGAACCCAATATATCTTGAGCCAAGAATAATAAGCACTTGTGTCATTATTATATTCTTCTAACTATTTCCTTGAAGATCGAGTTATG
>JACEIK010000005.1:938811-975671 GCA_018107945.1 Datura stramonium | reverse complement strand
TACCTTCTATAAAGGTTTATTTTTAAAATTCGTCAATCAGAATGTTCTGATCTCTCTCGAATGAAAATGTTCACATTCGATATTATATCAAATTAATAAATGTGAGTTTTTTCAAAATTTTCAAGAAGGCTCCAAACATAATATTGTGTAGGGTATCAAATATGGCTAAAAAATTGATGGTCCTTCCAACTCGCCCAATATTTTTTTTAAGTTGGACATAAAATAATTTTATATTGGGTTAATTTTAACTCAATTCAACATAACCCATTTTTAAGTGATCTTCAATCAAGTTTTTGCGTCGATCGTCCCCATTTTGGGATAGTCTTTAAATTTTACCCTTCAGTATTTTTAAGTAATAAAAATGAGACAAAAATCCCTTTAGTACTTTTTTTTAAAAATCGCAACATAAACAAAATTCGAAAGGCATAGGTTAACCCTAGAAGGCAGCAGTTCATGCTACTGAACTTCTTCCCCAAGGCACAAGTTCAATAGGCAGAAGTTCAATTGCACGAACTTCTGCCCCCCAAAACATAAATTCATGTAATTGAATCTCTTTCTTATGAACTTTTGCTTTATGAATTTCTGCCTTATGAAGTTCTGCCTTCATGCAATTGAATTTTTGCCCTAAGGCAAACTTATGTGAATTTATGTCTTAAGGCATAATTTTGGCAAAATCTTATGTGTTACGAATTTTATTCTTTTCTTGTGATTTTTTAAAATTATTTTTTTGTTGTTAAGGAAATTTTTGACTACTTTTGTCACTTAAAATATGAAGGACAAAAATTAAATATCACAAATTTAAGGGGTAAAAATTAAAGACTGCCCCAAAATAAGGGCATTTATGCGAATGACTCATCTTCAATTTGGTCCAATTCTAGCTCATATTTAAAATTAATTTTTACACTTATTACTTGAGATTTACTTCTTCTTTTTTTATGAGTGGAGGCTTTGATTCGATTTGTCTCGAGTCTTATGCAGGGGTCAAGTCTCACACTACTAAAAAGCTTTCAAAAATTAAACCTCAAAAGATTGGGAAAATGCAACCAAAAAAAAACTTTGAAGGACGATTTTTAAAAAAATACAACCCGGTGAGGTTGATTTTTAATTATTTTTAAATTTTTATTGCAAGAACCAACCTCCGAAGGCCGCTTTTGCCCCAAAAAAATTAGACCCTGGAATGTCAACTTTTTTCGCAGAAATATATATTTAAATAAAATAAAGATCAACTTCCTAAGGTTAATTTTTGTCATCTTTTTAATAGTGTTGAATTGGGATTGAGTCTCTATTCTCGAATCAGATTTCGGATCGAGTCTCTAGTCTCATGTTTTGAGTTTCGTATTGAGGCCGAGTTCTCAAATCTCAGGTTAGGGTTAGGACGAGGTAAGGTATTAACTCTCAGGTTGAGAACGAGGGTCTGATATCAAGCCAAGATCAAATTCCGAGTTAGGATCAAGAGTAGAGGAGGGATGCACCTGAATGAAAAATGGCCTAAGGGGGAGGTGAACCATTTAAAAAAAGAGAAAATTTCATAAATGACAACAATTTGAAAAAAAATAGGTTTAAGTAGATATATTTACTTATTTACATAAAATGGGAACTTAACTCATTTTAACTTACTCGATTTTAGCTTAATCCACCTATAGGACACTTTTAATACTATGTCTAAATTTAGGTTAATTTCGTAGAAAGTCATCAACTTATAGCTTCTAACTATAAAATAAGTCAATTTCTAACCATTCACCTATTTTGATCTTAATTTTTTTTCGAACTTAAAAAAGCTCCCTCCAAATTAGGTACTGGTAATATTTTTTTCGTCTCAAATTATCTATCGACTTTTTATTTTATATGTTCTTTGAGAAATATTAACTAGAAGAAATTATTGACTACTTTGATCTTATCTATATCTAAATTATATTCGCTCTCTATTAAATATTTACTCAATAATGAAGGACTTTGCAGTCTTCAAGAAAAATTATATTAAAGATAAAATGGGAAAAAAAATAATTTAAAATAATTATTTTGTAAAAAAATGATAGATATTTTGAGACGGAGGGAGTATATACTCACAATGTAAAAAAAAAAAAGAATAAGGATTTATCCTCTGAATTACAGTTTAACAAAACCAGAAGGAGAAAAAGAAAACATATTCAAGGTCAAGATAAAATAAGATTATATGCAACAAAATTACAAAAAGAAATGTTTGAACATGTCTACCCCAATTCAATCCTTTTTAACTTTCTTGCGGCAGATATGATCATTTTGTAAAGCATATTACACTGTCTCCTATAGTTGCTCCAGATTATAGGGTCTTGTCCTCCATTAAACTATAAATGGAGTTGATCAAGAAGGAGGTATTAGGCAGGCTTCAACTGTCTAAACTATTTCACTTGTATTTTTAGTCTACAGATACATCATGTCAGAAATGGGAAAATAATTCTTCCGGTCTTTCTACAGAAATTTGTAATGTGTTTGAAGAAATTTATCTGGATACATCATATGTCCACCTTTCAGCACAAAAACAAAAACAGCATATACCTAATATAAACCTGCATAGCAATCATCAGATACCACAATCAGAATCCTAGGCCAAAATACCATACAGAAACTACAAATCATGCCCCTCAAGTCATGGACCAGGAAGTATTTCCTCCCTCTGTGGGCTACCCAGCGTACTAAGCTCCTGCATGGAAGGGCCGGATCACATTGGGTCTTACGTATGCAGTCTTACCTTGCATTTCTGCTCTGAAGGCAGTGCCAACGCACGAACCTGAGGTACCACCAGGTCTTATGAGGCAATAGTGTACCATAAGCACATGATACAAGAAAAACTTTCAGCTTATAAAATGGGATTTCCAACTAGATACCATAAACTAAAGCAGTATTTGGGAGAATTCAAAACCTCCAGCATGCTAATGGCTCTAAGAAAATGAATAAAGAGACCTATTTATTTCTCCCATATCCTATATTGATGCATGGAAAGCAAACAAGGAGAAATTGATTAACCTCTTTCAAGCTTCACTTTTTGTGTCTCTTCTTAGAACTGAAGAAGCTTGGCAAATATCTTGTTCTAGTATAAGAGAAGCCAAAGAATCGGATGAAATTTTGGCAATCCTTTATTGCAGTACCTTCACCCCCTGATGCACTTATATGACTCAAGTATGTCTTGCCTTCATATATGAAACAGAGTTGCTGCCATAAAAGCACGCTTAAACCTATCTCGATAGAGACACTAGCAATAAAGAGGTAAATAAGAACAAGTCCTCTCGCTGGTAGAAACAACATAGAACTCATAAATGCAAGAAAAATATCTTTGAACACTCTCATAACCAACTTTTGATTAAAAGCCCCAGACATCAGTTGGATTTGCCAGCGGTCTAATGGTGGCCAAATATGATAAACTGCATATGCAGACATGATGGACATGTAAATCATGCCAATGATTGCTGAAATGAGGAAAATGACGAAATGCCGATGGTTTGCTGCACCAACACAGTTTCCAATCTGTAAATAAAAGAAGCAACTGTTATCATGAGAATATAATATGATTACCATGCCATATTGTTCATGTCAATCACACAGGAGTTACACAGAGATGGGAGATCAATGTACAGCCAGATGAAGTATGGTGGAAGCCAGAGAAATCAGGCAAATTTTCAGTTAAGGGTTACTATTTCCCGTTACAGGAAAACAACAGTATGTTGGTTCTATTTCGTCATTTCAGAGGAAAATTAGATGGAAAACAAAGGCCCCTAAAAGGTGGTTTAGAATAGGATCATGCATCTTATCAACACCCATGAGAATCAAAGATCTTGCATAGAAGGGTTCTTTCAGAAGTGAAGAAGAAACAACAAATACATAATCATGTGCAAAGAACCTATACATATAACTGTGTTCAGTACCATCCATAAGCAATTTCTAAATTTAAAAAAAAAAAAAGAAAAGAAAATGAAGCGGATATCACCCACCTAACATTTTTTATTTCTACAACATAGGATCCACCTCAATTCTAGGCTTGAACTCCCAGACACATGGTTATCTTTGTCTATTAAGCTTCTTAAATTTCTCAACTACCTTGTGGTCATCTGTCTTCTAGACACAATTTATAGGCATAACATTCTAGAGAATAAAAACAGCTTCTCCAAAGTGTAAAAGAATAAAGAGAACTTACAAATGGACAATGATGATCCATGTCCAATACGCACATCCCACAAGAACGGCAATGATGTGCCCTAGGTGACTTTGGCTTTGCACAATATTCACAAAATCTATAATTCTCAAGCGCTCCTTTTGTCACAGCAGGATAGCTACCCCACAGTATGTTTGGTGGAGCACCAGCAGATCGAAATGCAGAAAGGCTAAACATAGAAAGGGTAGATATGGACAATATTATAGCAATCAAAATGTTAACACCACCATAGATGTAACCGCCAGAAACTATTGCTGGATAAATGGCCCAAATACCGCCACCTGAAACACCAAAAGGCATATCAAAGCTGAATGTATAATAAAGTTTTACATCCAGCAACAAGTTGAGATAAAGCTGCAAAGAAATACCCCAACAATTAACGCAATGACATACAAGAAAATATATGTAGACAGAAAAGAGTAACAGAAACCAAAATGTATATTGTGGAAATTGATGCATTTTATGCTGCAATTGCAAGGATTTGTCGCATCCAGTGACTAGAGAGAATAAAAGGGTAAAATAAGCAGTACGACCACAAACTGTTTGCACATCTAAAAAGAGATTAAGAGACAATAGAAACTGGGCGCATGCAGGATGCGTGAAACAGCCATTATCTGTAATTGATCAGCATCAATCATAGGTGACCTAGTTCTAACTTTAAATTCCACAAATTTCATTGATACTGCAGTCTTGGTGGCTTCCAGCATGGATAAATTTCTCGATTGCTCTCCATGCTGTTTTATTTCAGTGGTTAGGAACAAGAAAAAGTAGAAATAATGGCTTTAATTGGCAGAACTGGAGGGATATACATGAAACACAAAACACACACACAAACAGAGAGATGTTTACATTAACTTCTGCTTGTATTTAAAACTCTGACATGAAAATCATTCAAATGGTGCAAGGCCTAATATAAAGATAAGCAGATAGAGAAGGCAATAACCATACAGAACTAAAAGTTAAATCGTGAAAAGAATCAAATATTCCCGCAGACCAGGAATGCAGGGGAAATGATGGATGTTTGGTCACTTACATATCACCAATAGCATGAAGACAATGAGGATGCTAACAAAGCACCGGTCTTGCAATTTTCTCCACCTGAAGTTCTGGTTCTCGTATTTAATTATGTTCTGGTTGGTTATAGCTCCGCACCAGAAACATTTGAAAGCAGGTACACGCGGTGAAACAAGTACACGGAGCCCACAGCCCCAACATGTCGTGCCATGATCATCACCTACAGATGTCACATTATGCTCCTCCTACAAGATCACACCATTAAACAACTAAGCAGTTCAGTATTGATTCAAGAATGTCTAAATTGTCCAACTTCAGAGAGAAAAAAGATAGAAAAATAGTGAATCAACTTTGAGAGAAACTTAAATGATTCTGAGTTAATGAGTAAGACTTGCTGAAATGGTTAGTTACCTCTACCAACTACAGGTAGGGCATTTCAAAAGCAATACTTCAAAGATAAAAGTAGACAAATCATGTCAACAGAGGCAAAAAAGCTATGTGATTTCCTTCCATTTGCCTAAGACATGGTAGACAGATTCAGGGGTACTGATAGGATGCAAAATTCAGTAAAAAAGTTGAGCTGCTTGCAAGCTATCCAAACACAAGGTTATCCAAAAAAGTAGACAAGAGGTGTAAAACTTTTATCAGAACCAAAAAAATGAAGGAAGATAGGAAACAAAAAGGAAAAAAGGAATCTCTGCTATGAAATTCCAACCTCTTGTACTCAAACGCAGGCACATACAGCGGCCAGTCAGGAAATGAAACGGGCTGGCGAAATTACGTGGGAGAAAGAACCTCTTGGTGGAGTCCAGACCCGGAAGAAGAATAGCTCCCTTTCTACTAGTAGTTGAGTGCTCATTGTTGTCGGGATCTTGACCGGATCCGAACTTCCCAAGCTCAACATTCTTTGAAAACAATCGAATCCAGGGGTGAGAAGGTGAACCAGCTTCCTTTGGTCACCTCTTCCGTCTGGTCGAGTAGCTTTCGCTCCTTCCTACTTATTTTATTAAAAATAAAAGCTTAAGCTGCTACATGGCCTATTGGAGCTTTTTAGTCATAGTGGGAGCTTTCGGAAATCACTTAGCAGGTCAAGATCATAGGAAGAGGGAAGAACAAGGGAGAAGATCTTATTTAAAAGAAGAAGATTCCAAAACAAAGTGACAAAATCTTGATCAATTACTCAAAAGTAACAGGAAGTCCACTGATCAAGCATTGTATAATAACTTATAAGAAGGAAACAGCATTGGGGTATCTAGACAAAAACGATTGCCAACAATGAACGAAAATCCATCTAAGCATACCGGAGATACAACTGAGGAAAAAAGGATGGAAAACTATTGAAATCAACTTCAAGAGAAGCTTAAATCCTTCTGAGTTAACGAGTGAGACCTGCTAAATTGTTAAAAGTTACCTCTAACTCCAACAATAGGTAGGGCATTCAAAAGCAATACTTCAATCATAAAAGTAGACAAATGGTGTCAATAGAGGCAAAAAAGCTGTGTAATCTCCTCCCATATTCTATGAAGAGGACGAAAAACTTAGTGAAATAGTTGGGGTGCGCGCAAGGCTGTAAGCTAGCCAGACACAAGGCAAAAAAGGTAGACAAGTGGTGAAAACTTTTATCAGAACCAAAAAGAAAAAATAGGAAAAAAAAAAGAAAAAGAAAAGGAAAGAAAGAAAGGAAACAAAAAGGGAAAATGGAATCCCTGCTATATAAATTTCAACCTCCTATACTCAAAAGCAAGAAAGCATACAAACTCCCCCACCCCCTCAAAAAAAAAAGGAAAAAGACGAAATCTTTATCAAATTACTCAAAAATAACAGGAGAAAAATTCCATTTTTTCCTTTCAAATCCACTGATCAAGCATTGTACAGTAATAACCAATAAAAGGGAAACAGAATCAGGGTACATAGACAAAAATGATCGTCAACGATGAGCAGAAATACATGTAAGCATACCGGATGTACAGCGTCATCGGTGGGAGAGGAGGGGGGCCTCATCGCCGTCACGGAGGAAGTGGCGGAGTCCGCAGAATCCATGCTTTCCGACCACCTTTTCACGGCGTCAACCGCTCTACTACGGTTATTGGTTCAATTCCTACCAAAATTATAAAGACATAATTTCTTGGTCTAATTTCTCTCCTTCTTTCCTTTAATATCTATAAAAATCTTTGAAAATTAATTATTTAATAAAGAAACTGATTGAAAAGTCAAATAATAATAATAATAATAATAATAATAGGAAATAAATGGAATAATTTATTTATTTATTTTTAAATACGGGGTCAAGATAAGTGAAAATGTGAGAGAAGATTACCAAATGGAGAATCAAAAACTCAACCATCCAAAAATAGTCTAAGGAAACGCTTTAATCTCAAGACAAGATTTTTCGTAAATTCAAATTTATTTAAATTCTAATATAAATATCGAATACTAAATAAAAAATAAAAGAAAAAAGTTGAGGGGCTAAAAACTAATCTTGTGAAATTGACAAATATCTCTATGTTTGGAGATAAATTCAATAATTCTTCAAATATACTCTTGAGCAAATATAATTCCTTAAGTTAGTCAAAAATGAACTTTTAAATTTTTATCAAATATTAATTGACCATAATTTATGAAAAAGAAGCTTTGATACCTACATACATTTCTATTATACAGAAAGATGAAGAGGCGGTAGATCAAGGATAGAAATATAATTTTAAATTTATTGAATAAGTATATTAGCCAATAACTATTGAATTACTTTTCATGGACCCATTTCTTATTCAAATTTCTTTCTTTCTGTTTTTTTTAATGCACGACTTTCCGCCTTTACTATAAAATTAAAAAAATCTCAAATAAGTTGATTTATGTAGTGTTTTTAATTATAAATTATCTTTTTAATAATTTTATAACTAAAATGTACAACAAAATATGATATTTATATGTAACCAAAAAAATTATTTCTTTAAGAGAATTATTTCATTTGTATTTTTTATTGAGCTTTTAATTATAAAAAACATCACTTTGGTAATTATATAACTCAAAAGTAACATTTTTTATTGATAGACAGAACTACGAGATTAAAAAGTCAATTATATTTATAAAGACGAAATTGGACAAGAAAAGAGAGTGCTCCACCGAAACAATAACCAACAATGAGCCTCTAATTACATGAATAACAGCTCTCCCCTCTTCTCCTTAAGTATTTTAATTAACTCAAAACTTTTTAAAAAGAATAAACGAGTTTATATAAAAATGATGCTATAAATATTTCCAAATAAGCTAAAGCGATCAAAAGAACTGCATCCTTTAAAAATTCATTCCACTCTATTGAATTATTTGATTTTTAATACAAAAAATTTATTGATGGAGTCATGGAGCTAACTATTTCGAAAATATATTCAAATTTACTACTTCTTGATTTACCAATCTATAGTGAATGACTGATCCATTATGTTGTTGCTAGCGAATACCACTATTTTTGATTTTGAATCTTTCAAATCATTCCCGCAGGAGACCTAAATACTTTAGCTGAACCGTATGACGGCTGAAAAGAAAGACGATCTCCCTTCTCTAGTGTCTGTGAGAACAATTTGAGTATCCAAATATATAGTAAAATTAATTGAGCTACAGGCAAGTAAGTTCGGACACGGTTATCAAAAAAAAACAATTATTATACTAGGAAAATGAAAAAGAGAGCAAAATCTCACACCATGAGACTTGTGTAAGGCGCTCTCTTCCACCAAAATAGTCCATATCCATTTTGCCCCACACACATACACGACAAAATACAAATGGGGGAAAACTATTCCCATTTTTCTCTCTTTTACGATTCATTTTCCTAGTTGTGGAAGCAAAACCAACCATAATTTAAAGCTCTTACGCCTAGGACCAACTCCTTCTGGGTCCTCAACAAAGCTAAAACTCTAGACTCTGCTGCTTCCACCAGGTACTTTTCCTCTCCCACTTCTTTTTCTCAATTTTGTCAAATTATCTGTCTTGAATCTTGATTAGTAAAGTTCCCTTCTTTTTTCTTGTCTAACTTGGAAATTTTGATAATTTATACAAGGGGTTGGTTGGTTTTGGAATTAAAGGGGTGTGAAATATAGTTGTATGACAATGGGTTTTTCTAAGTATGTATCAAAAGCAAGACATGTGCTAATTTAAAGATAGATTTCATTGATTAGTGGTGGTTTTAAGATTTGAAGTTTATGGATTCGGAATTTTAGCACTTTTGAGCTATTGGGTTCTAAGTTAATAGTTTGTACATAATTAAATGGATTTTTCAGCCGAGCTAGAATTTGAAGTTTATGGTTTTGAACTTGACACCGAACGCATAGCTCGTTTTAGTATGGTCTTTCTGAACTTGGCCATTGATGTATGGTCTAATTGCATCTTAAACCCTCTAGTTCTGTATTGTTACCTGTTTTCAACATGTGGAGGTTAGATTTTCTGAAACTGAAATTTTTCTGAACAAAACTGTGATCATAGAAGTTTTTATATACTAACATAATGAATTGTTAAAGCTACAAGTTCTCAATTACTTTAACCAACTATCCTATCTTGTGCATTCTGATAGCTTTGTTTATGCTACCCAAACACAAGCTTAAATTTAATGTCCAGTTGTTCATGTCATATGGAATTACTGATTGTGTCTTTTAATTAGGGCTAAAAGTTCATACCTTTACACGTGTCTTCCTATTTGGTGTTTCAGAAAACTCCAAATAAATTTTCCTTGATCAGTAACTCGTGCTTTGATGCCAAATTTTCAGAATGACGAGTTCTCTGGGGACCCACCCTCGTATCTGCTCATTAGGAGGTCCAGAGCATATTTTGAAGGAAAGAAGTTGCAAAATTTCATGTTTTCGTTATACAGTTGTTGAATCTTCTTGGAAAGAATTGTTTCCTTCAAAACGTCAGAAGTTTAATAGCTGCCGCCACCTAAATACTAGAAAATGCTGGTCAATTGTTTCTGCTGCAATCAGTGACGCAAATGATCCGGATGACTCAGAAGATAGTAAGAATCCTCCAGAAAATGAAACTGGATCTGTAAGTGAAAATGCCTTTGTTGGTGCAATTCCATGGTTGCTAGACTATGTGTGTCTATGCATGTGTCTGATTGTTTGAATGTCAAACAAGCATCCTAATTTTTAGTTTTCAGGTAAATAGTGAAATTTTAAGGGGTAATCTTGAAAGAATCGTCGGGCGGGATGACTCTGCTTTTAGTGGAATAGACCTTGCAGTTCTGATAAGGAATAAATATGGAAGGTCCTATGATGTTCAATTGATTAAGAAGGTACTTGCTTTCCTTATTCTTTAATCATTACTTCTGATGTATTTATAACTTAATACTTATTTGATTGACAGTAGAGATACATGCAACTTCTCCAAAATTTCAATTTTCAAAAATCTATTGGTTGGTGTAATGTTGTTAATAACAAAAGGATAATGGTGGCTTAAAATCCCATTAAAAGTGCTTCAAAATAAAGTTCTTTTTATTAGGCTTTGAGTTTTCTGTATCCAATTTAATACCTGCTAAACAGTTACTCAGATGACCATTTTTTATTTTTTGGTAAGCTCTTTTAGGTCAACTTACAAATCAAGCTGACAAGAGAAAGATCGTTCGACAATTAACTATTCCAATTGATGTTTCAAGTTTTCTTTTTGGTAGTTGGATTTATAAACATCGTTTAGATGCTTAACTTGTATCTCTATATGCCCTTTATGTAGGAATTCATGGGAAAAAATCTTCTCGCACTAAATGTCATGTGGAAATACAGGGAGCAGGTGAGCTGATCTCTTTAGCATTCTTAATGAGATTGGTTGTTGTCATTAAATTATTTCTACCATTTGATTTGATAAATATTTTTAAAATGTTCCACAGTGTGAGTGATAGTTCTCAAGCACCCACAAATTTAGTTTAACATGGTATAACATGACATAAGTTCAGTAGGCGAAGAACTAAAGTTTGTTTCTCTTATACTTTCCACTTGGGAGATGTCAGCACTCTGAACATCTTGAAGACCCAAATCCGCTTCAATGTTCTCTAGTCTTTGAAACTCATGGATGAATTTCCATGTTCTTCAGATACTTAAGATCATATATGCAACAGACTAAATTTCTCCAACAAAGTTTCATTTTGTCCTTCCCTCCTTTTGTTTTCGTCTTGCTTTCTTATCATGATTGGGGTAGGGATTTTTAGCGAAACATGCCAGAAACATGACATCAGATGTGATGCTACACTTCCCTTTCTCTTCATTGGCCCGAGTGTTTGAGAAGATGAATATTCTTAAAATACAGAAAGAGGTTAAGTTAAAGGAGATTACTTGGAACAATATTGAACAGTTAACATTGACCAAATGACCAAGAGATGAACTTCTAAATTTAGCTTGATTAGATGTTTGCTGATACACCAGATAAGATGCCGATAGTAATTTTCTTGAGACAGCATGCTGACTACTGCTCTCCTGCAAGATGTCTCAAATAGTTGGACTAACTTGGGTCTGTGATACTCGACATTATGTAATGATCAAGTAACGCAAACGTCTAACTTAGACATTTATGACTTTTTGGCTTTGGAAATGAGGTGTTACTTTCCCTGACAAGTTGAAAGAAACAACTTAGTATGTTCGAGTGACCTTTTTTCTCCTTTTTCTGATAAAATGATTCTGAAATCTGTTAAAGCAGAGATTTTGCATTTTAAGTGTTAGAACGTGTTGAGATTCAGTATATAATATAAAAAGTATCCGTGATTTCCATTTAATGTGTCTTCATACTTCTGTTTTAAAGCGATCTTTTCCCCTAACTGAAGAAGAGTACCTGCTGAGGCTAGATGATGTGGCAAACACGTTGAAATGCTGGGGAGCTGTTTCTCATGTTCGAAATAGCCTTGAAAAATTGAAAGAGCGGCCTCGAATAGGGAAGGTAAATTAGTTCTAGCTGATACTTGAGGCTATCCTCTACCTGATTTATTCAATATTTTTTTATTTTTATCACTCAGATAACCGGTAAATTGCATGGACAAACAGACCGGACAAATGCACAATGCATGTTTATCGACCTGGAACTTACATGGTTAATTTTTATGATATAGACAAATTCATAAAATTCAAATTCTAGTTCCGTCTTTGATACCATATGTAGGATACTTAACAATAAAAGAGTAGCGGTATGGTATCATTGCTTCCTAGTCCTTTTAAGGCTTTGCATAAACCTCTATCTTAAGCTTATAAGAAAACTCTCGGATTTAAGCAGTTGTGACGTTAATGAAGCACTTCTCTGACGGAGGATATATCAAATTTAGCGTCCCAAAGATTATTATGAACTTATGATAACAGATATCGAGTCACTCGTATGAATTATTCAGTCAGTCCTAAGCGAATGTTTTATCTAACTCTGCTTTCGATCGTGTTCTCTCTTGTTACATACCACAGGCAGTGAGCATTTTCATTGATATGGACGAATCCGGAGGGCGTGCAAAGGAATGGATTTACAAGTAAACCAGAACATTGTGGTCTCCCTCCCTCTCCTGTTGATAGTTAGCAATACATAGGTAGATATAGTACAAAGTTGAAGAAACACTTGGTATTCTTTATTACAATTACTATTTCATTGTGCAGACACAAATTTTTTATATTGTTCCCATTTGATGGCAACCCTTTCACAAAGAAACCGTTCGTGTATTACTAATTCTTGCATTATAATATCTTTGTACAACTTTGTCTTCGAACCAAACGACTCCTAACAGTAGAAATTTTTGTATTTATTGTGGTTGGTAACATGATATTGTATTCTAATTCTACTGCCTACTAATTCTGGAGAACTGAATTTGTCATGGTTACTTGGAATGTCTGTTCTAAGATGACAAGTATTCAAGTGCATCAATTGTCTACAGTATACAAACATAACTAAACCTAGGGGTGGATATGGTACGGTATCTAAAATTTTGGTTCGGTAATTTTGATGTATTATTTTTTAAAATATTATATTATTATCATATCAAATTAACTCGGTATGCTTCGGTGTTTTGAAGTTCGATATTTTGCGGTAGTTAATCGGTAATCATAGTTTGTTTGATTTCGACTTACATATACTCATATAATAGAGAATTATGACTTCAAATTTTTAAGAAACATCTCAATTATATCGTACTGACACCTTGCACGTGTAGAAATGTTCAAAAGGAAGCACAATTGTACAAACATGTAATTTCCTTCGTTATTCAATTACGTAAAAATGACATTTCAATCAAGATAGAGTAGTCAAACTTTTAATATCTAAATAATTAGTTTTATACTAATACTTGTTTATATATTTGCTAGTATTATAATAATATATATAAATTGCATATGTAACTATGTACTTCAGTGTGCTATTCAATATTTTAATACTGTTCTTGCAAATGCCGAATATCGTACAAAATGTCAAAATCTTTTTAAAACACATACTAAATATCATAATGTTGTAATCACGATACCAAAAATTTTAATTTGAATATGATATTTGATATCTACCGTATCATGTCACTCCCGAGGAAAGCCATGCTAAGATGCCATTTTCTATATACTATATATATACTTAAAAAATAATTTGAACAGGGTTGTACATTCAGCTGGAAAGGTGGTACATAGCTGTTAGCAGTCAGCTATAATAACTGAAATCAGGAATCCAGGCCCAGAAGTCTTCTTTCTTTACATTTCAGTCCCTTAAGAATAATAATTAGCAGTTTATGCTAATTTGCATCAATTTGGGGAATCGAATTTGATCGAATTGCCCTAATGGATCTTCTGTGTAAAGTCTATGGCGGAACCTCTGATGAAGATGACGACAATGGTGGTATGGAACTTCGAAGACCCATATTGCCACCACCGAAACGAGCTAAATTCGAGAACTTTCATCAAGTTAACAACCCTTTGCCCCTCTACAGGTCCAATCCAAGTACGGATATCCCAGCGCAAGCTTCCCTTCCAGGAAGATACATTTCTAAGCGAGAGCGAGCTGCCATGGCTTCAGCTGTAAAAGTTCCAGAATCCAGCACAACGCCTTCCCCTAACACGTAAGAAAAAATTTTTAAGTGGCAAAACAGTGAGCCTACGCNTTTTTCTTAAACCTGGGAACTTGTTATGAGCTTTCTGTTTGGTTGGGGTTGAAATTTCATAAGTTTTATGATACTATTTGCTTAAAAAGAAGATGAATTTGTCCAGAAGGGGATGTTTAGGAGTTGAGATATGGGAGTAAAGCGAGTAATCACTTAGAGATCCAAGTTGCAATCACAGCTGCATCAGCTAGGCATTTTGGATATACGTTGAAGTTTTTTCCAAAGAAAGGAGTACTTGAAGTTGAACTGGAAAAAAATGTGGAAGTTGGAGTTGTTTTTGGACATGAAGTTCACTTGGAAAGAAAAAGCTTGTTACATACACCTTCACATCAATATTTTGATATTTCATTTGAGGTTCAATATTTTCAAATACTCATAGTCAAACTAGTATTTGCAAATACTGAACAAATACTAAAAGAGTATTTATGCCTAAAACGCCGAAATTTATCATCCTTTTCCTTTTGAAGAAGATGAATTTGACGTGAACGGAATGGTTTAGTGCTTAATTTACAGCTGCAACAATAAGTGTGAGAGCATCTGCTCTAACCGTGGTAAATAGGATTACCCCGCCACCTGTGCTTGTGTGCTGTATGTAACATACTTGTCGATTAGTCTACCACTATCATTAAAAAAAGAAACAGAAAAGAAGAAGTCAGTGAATTTAAAATGTTTAATTGTTGCCAAAAAGAGCCCTTCAATTTTTCTATGCAAGGATAAGTCCTATTGCTAATGCGAAGCATATTAAGAACCCTGATATTAATCCAAGGAATTAGGGAACTGAAGAGGTCCTCGCAGAGAAGAGCAGCATACTTTTAAGAGGGGAAGAAAATGAGAGGACTATCTTTGATGTTTTTATGGCAGATTGATGCATTATTGAATGAAGATGGCCTCTTCCAGAAACTCGGTGCTGTTATCACTTGTTGACTTATTGTTGCTTATTATGCCTGAAAACCTAATTAACCAACCACCTTTATATTGCTGATTGCTTTATGCTTAACTATTGTGTCACCAGCTTAAATAGTGGGAAACCCGTGACCCGAAGTTTGTTGTGTATAAGCTTACAACTAATACAGATGGTCAGACCTCCATTTGAGATAATTACTCCAGTTACTTAGCTGCTACCCTGCCTTAGTGGAGCTGTTTGTTAAGAAAAGAGTAACTACCCTTGTCTGAACGCTACTGTCAGTGGAAACCAAGAAGGAAACCGTAACCAGATAAGTTATAATCAGTGGTGGATCTGCTGAAACCTAGTTTGTAAGAAGTGGCTTAGCAGTGGAATGGTAGCTGATGATTTAGCACCATTTGGGAAAATGGCTAATTTGGCTTGTGAATTCAGTCGTCCTTCAATATACTCCAGAGTGCAGAGATATCCCGTTACCTACTCTTTTTTGGCTTGTGAAGTCCGTCATCCTTCAATAAACTCCAGATCAATCCCCTTACCTACTCAAATACTGCCCGGATTGGAAAAAGCAAATGAAATTTATGGGGTTATCTTTTGGTCACTCATCACATATGCTTAGTGAACTTTTTCCTTTTATTCTCTTGCAATTCAATTCATATAACATCCTCTAAACAGTTGCTTTAGTGTCAAGAGTCTCAGTAGAAAAATTACTGGACCCAACTATTAACTTTTGGCAAAATTCACTGAAGGAAGTTTGTTGAGAAAGTCATCAATTTTTCATTGCAATTGATGTCTTTGCGAGGAAGATTTTAGGTTTTGAGAGGATGTCACTGTTGCCGATCGAAGTGTAAAAGGAGGCACATCAAGTGTTACTAACGGGAAAGCAACTGGGAACCTCTTGGAAACTTTTCTTGTTGTGCAAATTTATAGTAATATTTTTGTGCAATAGTTATCACCTTTTCTCTCAATCTTCTGCATTCAATTTGAGTTTTATCTGCAACTGATGGTTTGAAGTTTTTTGGTCCTCAGCTTTAGGGAGCATTTTGGATTCAGTTCTGCCACATAATATTTTATCAGCTTTGAGAGAGAAAACTAAACTCTATGGGAACATGATCCACAAACCAGAAGGACTCTCTGTAGTTCTTGATGGACACAAAAGATCAGTTAATGCTGTACAATGGTCTACAAGTCATGGTGAGTGGTTAAACCCTGCCAAAGTACTGCTATTAATTTTTTGTTTCATGTTAGTCCTTTTCTTCATAATCATATTTATCAAAATTGGCACATATTCTTTTTAGCATGGATGCCTCCGGGACCTGATGGATTACCCTGCCTTTGATGTTGAAATAGATTCAGAACTCCCTCATGGTTTCAAATCCCTACAAATTAGATTTCATTGTGAAATGTACTGCATGTCTGCATCACTTCATGCATTTACTGGAATGAGACTGGACCATTAGGTTACATGGAATAAGGAGACGCTTTACCGAAAGAAGGATCAGATATATAGTAGTTTTCTTGTTCTTAACCAAAATGATAAGGAAAAGAACTAATTACTCAAAATGCATCAAGACTTCATTTGAAAATATAAAAACTGTGGAAAAAACGAATGGCTAATGTGAGAACTTTAGAAGTTCTGGGCGAAAAAAAAAGGTTCGTTTTAGCCTTTTCAAAAACCAAAAAGAAAATCTCTTGCCTTAGGTATTCAAAAACCAAGAATGCTTTGTTAACCAAGCACAATGAGTTTCACTCTGTTACAATGATTTGAGTCAAGAACTCGCTTGATTACTTACATGAAAACATTTAGTTGTGAACTCGTATGGTGTTTACTGTTTATGTTCCGGTGTGTGATACTTTGCTGATTCAATAGCATACTTGTATTCATGATGTTCATGTATGCTATTCACCATGCAGCTCACCTTCTAGCTTCTGCCGGAATGGATCAAACTGTCTGTATATGGAATGTGTGGAGCAGAGATCAGAAGAAAGCACGTGTACTTAGTTGTCACCATGCGGCTGTCAAAGATGTGAAGTGGTCACCATACGGCTTATTTGTGCTCTCTTGTGGATATGACTGCACATCAAGGTTGATTGATGTTGAAAGAGGAATAGAAACCCAGGTTTTCAATGAGGATCAAGTTGTTGGAGTGGTAAAATTTCATCCAGATAATCATAATCTCTTTCTCTCTGGAGGTTCAAAAGGTCACCTTAAAATATGGGATATAAGAGCTGGGAAGGTGGTCCATCAATATGTGCGAAATCTTGGTTCTATCCTTGATGCTGAATTTACAGTTGACGCAAAGCGAATAATTTCATCAAGTGATGTATCCAAAAGCAATATTAGTGAAAATTCAATTATTGTTTGGGATGTCTCACGGGAAATCCCTCTATCTAACCAGGTAAAGTTCTTCATTAATGCCTTTTGGTTTGTTTCCTTATTCTTCTGAGTTTTTCTTGTTATGAATTATATAGTTATTAGGTGAAAATGTCAAGATGATATTTCCCCTCACATTTTCATGAGTGTTTTCATCATCTTAATGCTTGTTAGAAATGTTGATATTGTTCATACAATCATGAACATTTGAAGGTGTTCATGAATGTTTATGCAAATGCATGCCTATTAGGAAAAAAAAAGAAAAATAATTCATCACCTTCCTATGATCTGCTACGTACTGAGTCAGTGTACAAGTCGTACATGACCTTTCCAATTCTCTTAACTGTAGCTAAATTCACTATTATCCAGTTGACTATCATAGTGCTTTTCCCAGTAGTCCCTTATTTTTCTTTTCATTTTCCAGGCTCTCCCCTTGAAGTTTCTAATCTTCTCATCTTTCAGTCAAGGGTCTCGTTCTCCCTTATTGCTCCGTCCCCATCTTCTTTTTTCTGCTCTTACGTAATACATGGTCTCTGTATTCTTCATATGTATATTTGTCCAAGTTCAGTAGAAATTGTGCACATCCATGACCATTAAGAAAGTGAGGAATGGAGAGGAGGATTAATTACCAAATAGTGTCGTGGTGGATATGAAATTTATTACGCAAATGTCCTGAAGTCTTATCTTTTGTCATGTCACATGCGTCAATCGTCCACATTCACAAACTCAGGGATGTGTCATAGCACATATTTGCCAAATTATGCTAATCTGTTTTCTGTAAAAAGAAGGCTAATTTTGTGAACGTTTTTCAGGTTTATGGTGAAGCATACACATGTCCCTCGATAAGATGCCATCCTTTTGATACCAAATTTATAGCACAATCAAATGGAAACTACATAGCTATTTTCTCTACCAAGCCTCCCTTTGCACTTGACAAGTACAGGAGATATGAAGGCCATAGTGTCTCCGGATTCCCTATAAAATGCAATTTCAGCACGGATGGTGAGAAAGTAGTATCTGGTTCCTCTGATGGATACATTTATGTTTACAACTCGAAATCCTGTGAGCTCATCAGAAAGTTTAAGGTATATGATGAGGCTTGTATTGATGCAGTCTTCCATCCTGTCATGTCTAATGTTGTTGCTTCATGTAGTTGGAGTGGACAAGTTTCAGTTGCAGAAACCTAAAATGTTACTAAAACCTTTTGTATCAAGTTCTTTTGTACAGTCTGTTTTTGAAAGGAAACCTTGCACCAAATGGTAAAGTTCACGGGTTCAAGCCGCGGAAAGAACCATTGATGCTTTGCATCATGTTAGGTTGCTTACATTACATCCACTTGAGGGTGTGATCCTTTCCCCCGTACCTTGGGTAGCGTAAACGCGGAAGGATAAAATGCAACCCTAAAAAGGCTAAAATGATCAATTTCTCATCCCTATTTGCTATGAAGTATGAATTGCACAGGAGTGATGATGATGTTCAAACTTTCATCTAAATAACCAAAAAGAAAAAAATGAGAAGGTAAAATAGAAACACCATAAAATTAAAGAAATAAAATTCTCCCAAAATCCCATTATAGTGAAGCAAAGTGAAGATTCTCATCGTCAAGTTGTTAACACTAGTATTTGCACGTTTAGTCACATACCTTGATAACAAGATAGCGCACCGCTGCTTATTAACCTTCTACCTGAATCTGAACCCCCAACAACCTCCTATGATAGCATCTACAGTGGCATGCGTTCATTAAAGGTTGACAGGCTTCAATGAAAAATCAAGAAGATATTTATTGGAAAAGAAAGACCCGAAAATAAGTCCAAAAATTATGACAACGTTGGATTTGGTGCTACACATGTTTCATGATCCAAGATCAAGTCCAAGAGGTGGAAGATTGAAGCCACATGAAGTCCAAGAGAAGAGCCCCGCGTGGAGTCCAAGAGAAGGACAACAAAAAAGATGAAATTTGACCCAATGTGGGCTGAAATTCACGCCCAAGGGCTAAATTTATGTCCAAATTGAGCTGAAAATTCACACCCAAGAGTGAATCTTTTTGGTTCTATATTTGAAAACTTTTTCTTCTTTCTTTAGGAAAGAATTTTGTATTATTTTTACATATTTTTCTAGTTTAAAGTTTTCTAGTTAGATTTTAATATTTATTATTTTCATAAAAGTAGAATTCGAAATCATGCTATCCTATATATGGGGATGGATTTTATTTTTTTCATTAGACAACATTATTAATTGAGAGTTTCTCTTCTTTACACCTTTGTGTGTGGCTAAGATTTATTTTACAACCTTACAATAATGATTTTTTAAGAGGTAAGATTAATTTTTTTAACTTGATATCTTTGGTTCTTATTCGTAAATTAAAGAAGTATAATTAGTCTTACACTAATTATTGTCTCTAATTTTTTTAAATTAGGGATTTAGATAATCTTTTGATCTAAGTTCTTTAATTGACTCTATTAGTATCATAATTAGTCTTAACCCGCTAATTTTGAATACTAAAACATTAGGATTCTTAGCCCTTCATCTTGGCATCTAAGATTTTATTCACAAATTTCGTCTATCTTTAATTTCTTGTCATTAATCTTTGTATTTTTGCTTCTGCATAGTATTCTTATTTATCCAAGTGACTCGATTCTTATTATCCTACAGAGGTCATGTTCTTGGTAAGCTCAAACTGTGACATGTCGTATCTAATCACCCCTCTCCAATATTTTTTGCTCTACCTCTACCTCTCTTGAAACCATTCATAGCCAACCTCTCACACCTCCACATTCGGGCATCCATATGCTTTCTTTTAACATGCCGAACCATCTTAGTCTCATGCATCTTATCATTTGTCAAAGTTAGTCTTACCTTATCCTGGATATACATTGTGTTGTATCTAATCATTCCTCTCCAATATTTTCGCTCTATTTCTATCTATTTTGAAACCATCCATAGTCAACCTCTCACACCTCCACATTCGGGCATCCGTATGTTTCCTTTTAACATGCCGAACCATGTCTCGCTTCCCGCATCTTATCTTATCCTATATATACTCATTTTGAATCCTATTTTTTCTAGTACGCATATTTTCTAAATACATTGCAAATATTAATTGCGTTTTAAATAACCCTAAAATGGTTACTTAATGCACTTCACCCAAATTCAACTCCACGCTCAGCCTTGGGCCAAGTCGACACCACTGTCCTTTGCCTGCAGAACTTGTTCCTCTCCGCCGGCGAATTGAATTGTACAGTGTCTCTCTCTCTCTCTCTCTCTCTCTCTCTATCTATCTATCTATCTATCTATCTATCTATCTCTCTATATATATATATATTCTTCTCTTATTATATTAAATGTGGAATGATTTCTAACTACAAATGGATTCTGCTTTAATTTTTTCAAAAATAAACTTCGAATGCAGGGAATAAAAAGGTTTCGATTGATGGGTGTGATTGAATTGTGCAACACTTCATCTATTTGCATTGGTAGAGGAAAACCCAGTTGTTTAATTGAAGGAAAACAGAGGAGGAGGAGAATTACTTGCATGGCCTCTTCAGTGCCAGTGCAAGAGGAGAGTTATCAGCAGAAACAATGTGTTACTGGGGATTCTTTTATCCGGCCCCATCTTCGCAAATTATCCCCTTATCAGCCCATTTTGCCATTTGAGGTGAATTTATAGGACCCATTTCTTGTTTTCTTGCTATATAATTGATTGCATTTATTTACTCTATTTATAGGTGAAGGAGTTTAGTTAAGGATTTAAATTGTCAAATTATACACCCTGACAGTGTAATAATTTTTTGACCTTATTAGTGTAACATAACATGTTATAGCAGGTTACTTCTCATTTGTTCTAGGTTATCAATCAATGTAATTGATAGAATTACTTTGCAACTAATACATATCGGAGTGAACTGTTTGTTTAAATATATTCTCAGTGCACAGAACTTAAATCAGTTGTTAATTGTACTGTAGGAGAAAATGCACCAATTATAGTTGACTTATAATGCGTTGAGTAAATCAACGCCGACAACAAACCTAGTGTATTCCCACAAGTGGGGTCTAGGTTACACAGACCTTACTCCTATCTTTGCAGGGTAAAGAGGTTGTTTCCGATAGACGCTTGGCTTAAAATCAAGTTATATTGCATTGAGTAAATCAAGTTACTGAAATTCAAACCAAAAATACTGAGAACACTTTAATTCCTACTGATAAGAACACTTTAATTCCTACTGATAATGCTCAATATTGCAGCTAGGACTTTTTGGAGGGGGTGGGATTGGGGGACTTATATAGGAATTTTAGTATAGGAAATTTTGCGTTTTGAGGTGAATATGCGAGATCCGTTTCTTATTTTCTTGCTGTATGGTTGATTACATTTACTCTATGTATGGGTGAAGGAGTTTAAGTTAATTGTATTGTGGGAGAAAATGCAGTGATTACAATTGACCTTTCTGAGATTTATATTTTAGTAGAAAATATAAAGAACTTTTTGAAGTTTTGTACTTTTTATTATTTTGTATAATATTGACATGAGATGAGTTTATATGAAGTAATATGGTCAATGAGGATTCATATAGCCGATCCTAATTTGTTTGAGATTGACGCTTAGTTGTTGTATAGTTGCTCTTATATTGTGTTGAAGGAATCACGTTAAATAATCCAAACCAAAAGGACTCTTGTTGCATCTGAAAAATTGCTTGCAACTATACAGGTGTTGTCCACTCGTCTTGGTAGAAAGCCAGAGGAAATTGTGAAATTAGACGCTAATGAGAACCCATATGGACCTCCTCCAGAGGCAAGTTAGTATCTTTTGCAATCCTCACTGTTTGATGGAAAAACATCTTTTGGGACATTCTTCTTTTAGTTATTTTCCAGCTCAATTTTAAGCTGTTGAAGTTCTTGTAGGTAAACGAAGCTTTGGGGGCTATGAGATTTCCGTATATTTATCCTGATCCTGAAAGCCGTACATTGCGTGCGGCCCTTGCTGAAGATTCTGGCCTTGAATCTGAGTATATTCTTGCAGGGTGCGGTGCAGATGAGCTCATTGATTTGATAATGCGGTAAGTATTATGAGACTATCCTTTTATATAAAAGCTAACTAAATGCTGATGAAAAGTATTTGGCATTTTAAGATGTAGTCCTCGTTTGACCTACAGTTCAGATATTTAACTGTTCTCTGCTGCAGGTGCGTATTGGATCCTGGTGACAAGATTGTTGACTGCCCACCCACTTTCACAATGTATGAATTTGATGCAGCTGTAAATGGTGCACATGTCATCAAGGGTAGATACGAGCTTCAATTATGTTCCTTATTATTATCACACTGAATTTTAGTTCCTTTCTGTTTTAGGGGAGTCTGGACTTGTTTTGGTGCAACAAATCATGTTTGGTAGAATATATTATATACAGTAAATAGTTTATATATATATATATATAGAGAGAGAGAGAAGATCGTACTGTCTCTTAGTTCAAGAAAGACCAAAACTTTTAACTCACAATCTTGAGCAATAACTTGGTTTACATTCCATAAAATACCTTGATGTTCTTATTATTTTTTTGTCAGTAAAATACCCTGTCATTATCTAATGACATCTATTTACGGTGTGGCACTAGCTCTTTTTGATTCCTGAAACAACTATTAGAATCTAATCATTTTCACCCCAAAGGATGTTGGAATCTTAGCTTTCATCATTGTTGACATAACTGATTATATAAGTGCTTTATGGAGGTGGGTGGGGGGTTTAGTTGTCTTAAGAAGTAGTTGCATTGGCATCACTGCAGCTTGTTTAGTTGTTGCTGTTACTTAATCATCTGATCTTTGCCCATCAATGATATATCGCTTGGTAATACCTTACTCTGAAAATGTCAAATCTAAGAGAGAAATGGAGTGAGTACAATGAAAATGCAGAGGTTCTACATTCAGACAAAACAATCTTTAATGCAAATAATCTGATAATTTCTATTTTATTCAATGTGGATAATTATTGTTGAGTCTTTTATCGATAATCGTTAATCTGTAGTTCTGTCAAACTGGCAGTGCCTAGGAACCCAGACTTTAGCCTGGATGTAGAACGGATTGCCGGAGTAATTGAACATGAAAAACCGAAGTGCGTATTTCTGACATCGCCTAATAATCCTGATGGGAGGTACTGCTACATTGTATTCTTGGTCTATTTCTCGCTGTGGTTGTACTTTGCTCCCCTTGATTGTACTGCATGTGAGAGTCTGTCTCCCCCCCTCCTGTCTAAGTTCTAATTATCTTTAAAGCTTTCACTTGCGCCTTTTCTTTTTTCATTATTTTCTAAATCCACGAGTTGGAGAAAATGACTACTAGGAAAATATAAAAATTGGGGGAAAACACCAATGACGAGATGGGCTCGATAGGAAGACACAAGCTTTGGAATACTATTCCCATCATCATTTGGTGAACAATATGGATGGAAAGAAACATTAGAATTTTTTAAGGCAAACATAGAAACATACATAGCCTTGAACAAAATTGTATTACTTTACTAGCTTTTTGGTGCAACATGGCCATTGTAAATGATGTAGTTCCATGCTAGATATGATTGGGGCTTTGTGCACTTTGTAATTTTTAACACCATCATCTTAGTGCTGTTTTACCATTTATAAGAATATCTTTACTTGTAAAAATAATTTAATAGTAGTAGTAGTAGTAAGAATAATAATAATAAGAAGAAGAAGGAGGAGGAGGAGAATAGTAAGAATAATAATAATTTATTCTTAGTAGTAAGAATAATAATAATGATGATGATGATGATGACATCATTGGTGTAAAAGGAGCTATAAGCAATTCTGAAGTAAATTGAGCAAATATTAGATTTTTTTTTTATTGAAATAATCAAATAACATGTTTATGCAGATATTTTTCTACATGCTTTCCAGACTTTTGCACGTATTTCAGCACCTAAGGGAATTGGACAATTGAAATTTATATTCTATTTAGATAGTAAATCTGCTCGCTTTCCAATGCATTGACTTTTCTTTTCTTTAGAGTTTGTTTGGCATTACATGTTTTGATACCTTACCTCCTTTATGTTATTCTATTGAGACAATCTATCTTGTTGTTGAACAGTATAATTGATGATGAAACTCTTTTGAAAATACTTCACCTGCCCATATTGGTAATATTGGATGAAGCATATGTTGAGTTTTCTGGGATGGAGTCTAAGATGAAGTGGGTGAAGAAGCATGAGAATCTGATTGTTCTTCGCACGTTCAGCAAAAGAGCTGGTAGGTTCATTCTTTTCCATTTGACATTTATGAGAAAATTCATTATGTGTGCTTGAAAAACCCGTATGCCCCTTATTGCTCTTTTTCTGATATAGTGCAAGATTTTATCAATTGTGGCTGATACATTCCTCGTCTCAATCTGTCCTGTCATATTATCAAATTGTAGTAGTAAATACGACTCCTGTGTGTTCCTATTTGCTAAATTAGTGCAAGTGGTGTCATAAATGGGTGTTAGGGATTAAAATATGGTTGACTAATTTAAGCGGTACCCCAATCCTCAGGTTTAGCTGGACTCAGAGTAGGATATGGAGCTTTTCCAAAGAGTATTATTGAATTCCTTTGGCGAGCAAAGCAACCATATAATGTGTCTGTTGCTGCTGAAGTTGCTGCATGTGCTGCATTAAAGAATCCCGCTTATCTGGAGGTATCTTAATTTGTGGAACATTTCCATTGAGCATTATTGAATAACTTTGCCCAAATGTATTAATCACTTTTATAGGTAAATAGTCATGTTTCTCTAAAAGCTTCACTGGTTATTGTGTCATTTATGCCAGAATGTGAAAGTAGCGCTGGTGCAAGAAAGGGAGAGGCTATTTAATCTCTTGAAAGAAGTCCCATTTCTTGATCCATACCCTAGCTATTCTAATTTCATTCTCTGCAAGGTTACGTCTGGAATGGATGCTAAGAAATTGAAGGTAAAATTGCTTACATCACCAAGTCTCATTCTTGTGAAGTCAATTATGTCTGCTTCTTCTATTCAAATTCTTTTGTTTAATTGGTCTCATGTCTCCGTTCTGGGCTAAACATCACTATGTAGAAGCTTGATAACCAAGGTGAGAGAAGTATTAAGGAACATGAATAAAGTAAAATCATTTTAGTAGACTACCTTGTTTCTATTATGTTATGGCAATGAATGGAATAACAGAGTTAGTTCGATTGCCAAATTACTTGATGATTATGCTAAGCAAGAAACGACCAATCACTGCTGAGGTAGTGAATTAACATAAGATTGAGAATACGGTGTATTTGAGGTCTTTTATGGTGGAATAAGTTGGAGATGATGGACACGTTTGAGGAGAACTTGTGGGCTAACTGGAGATCAGTTTTTAAAAACAATATGCACATAAGATAACATGAAACACTATGTTAGAGCTAACTATATAAGTCGTAACACAAGAAAGAATAAAACTGAGCCTACTGATTATTGCGCCCAAAAAAAAAAAGAGCGAGCTAACATTTTGTTAGGGGCCGGCGTCAACTTGTAGATTGATGCATAATTGTTGTAGTAGTAATAGTAATATTGATATTTATAGTAAGGCACGGTTGTGAAGTGATCCTATTCTACCCTATGCTCACCCTTTCTTGGTACTACATCTGTTTATGGATATATTGTTATGAGATTTTGAAGCAGTTGGCGAGTTGATTTTGAAACTTGTGTTGCAGGAAGAGCTTGCGACTATGGGAGTGATGATCCGTCACTACAATAACAAAGAACTGAAGGGATATGTTCGTGTTTCTGTAGGCAAGCCCGAGCACACGGAGGCATTAATGAAATGCCTCAAGCACTTCTATTGATCTTGCTTGGGGTCGGAACGACAAAAACTGAAGTGTCTTATGTTCTCTTACAATGAAAACAGATTGTGAGTTTTCCTTTTGCTGTTTATGCTAATTGCAAAAGGAATCCATTCTTCAGAAATAAAGTCTTTTGTATGGAAATGAGGAGTCACAGAGTGGTCTTGAAGTGTACATTATGTTGAAAATGAGTCATGCAATGGCATTTGTAGTTTTTTACCTTTAGACTTTTGTCTTTTTGCCCCTTGTTTGCAAAAGACAGATTGTAATTTATAAAACTGTTGACTGATTTAAAGAAATATTTTTCTTTTCCCTATATGTTCTGTTTAACTTTTTAAAGAAGGATAGTAAATCTCTGTGATTTTCTTTATAATGAATTGGTTTGCTACTAGAGAAAGCATTGTTTGATAAAAGAAACAAATTAATCAATGTTTTAATTGATTACACAATCAAAATGTTAAGGATGGAGTCTTTTAAGATAAAAGTACAATAACATACCTAGTATAATTCTATGAATTGGTCCGGAGAGGATGATGTGTGTGCAAATGTTACGTTTATCTTGCGAAGGTGAAGAGATTATTTTCGAAAGAATTGTGTTTCTCACTTAGTTTGTTGCAGGCTTCAAACAAGAGAAGAGATAAACGTAGTAAGAACCAAGAATCAATCGAGTAAAGTCACTATAACGGATGAATGATTTGGACTTTAGAAAAGATGAAGATGTAAGGGGCTAAAGAAATGGTCTTTTCAACGATCAAGCTAACATAAAGATTCTAGCTCGTGTTCACTTAGAGCAGCAGAAAGCATGGAATAAAAAGGACTCTAGCTCGTGTTCACTTCGAGCAACGAAAAGCATGGAAAAAGGAAAGAATGTAGCCAATCTTTTTTCTTAAGAAAGAGATCATAGTGAACAAAAATAACTAATCCCATAGCAAATTCCGCACTTGTCACCATTGGAACGAATGAAGCAAATGATTAACTATCTTTATTACTGATATTTTTTATTTCAATCAAATTTTCTTCAAAATTTGATTAAAAAATCCTCTATTTATAGAAGATAGATGAATGAATAAAAGTTAAAAACACAAAAGGTCTCAAATTTGAGTCGGGAATGAAAATTCAAATTGTATATAAAGGATTTTTAAGGAGAAAAAAAGAAAGGCAAAAAGAGGAACGGTTTCGTCTTCTTTACATTTCAAAGTTCTCTGCAGCCAAAAACCTCTCAAAACCCCTCAGAATTTCCTTTTCAAGAATCTCACCATTTTCCCATTTGCAAAATTCTCCATCCACAGCTTCAAATTCAACTCTCCAACTACATAAACCCTAATTCAACTCTCTCTTTCACGGTGCTTGTACTCATATATAGTACATATACATACGGAAATGATCGATGGTTATGGTCATGATGCATCAGCATCACCAGTCTACTGCTCCCTCTACTCACCCAATCAATCCCACTCCATCTTCTTCAGCTTCCGCTCTTAGATCCCCCAATAGTGCTACTGCAAATACTCAGCCTCATTCCCACTCTCACCAGCAGTTTCCTTCACCTTCACCACTTTCTTTGGGTCGGGACCATGCAATTGGGTCGCCAGCTGTGGAGCTTGGGTTGCAGTTGGCTCGGGTTAAGCTCTCCGATATTGCACCTTATGATGGAGCTCCGGTTGGACCTTATTTGCGAGCCGTGGAGGCCCTTTCGGGATCGCTTATGCGGCATAACGCGGCGGTAATTGAGCTCGGCGGTGAAGGAACGGCGGTCCTGCGGTGTGGCCTGGAGTCGGTTAGGTACTTTTTTAAGACGAGGGCGGTTGCTCAGAATGGTGGGGGTGGCACCGGTGGCGCTGCCTTGGGCAAGAGCGGTCGTGGGGTTTATATATACAGGGCCGGAAGGTAAGGAGTAGAAGCAAAATGTGTTCTTTCGTCCTCTTTTTTTATGCTGTATTAATGGATAACCGGTTACCAGAAAAAGAGGGTTGCAGCAGGTTGATAGGTACTTAAAAATTATCCAAAAGATAATTTAATAACGACGATTATGCATTTGGATACGAACAGAGAGGAATGGAGACTAGTTTTGTTTGAGGCCTAATTGATAGAGTGGTGATTGTCTGGTGGATGAATTTGATTGATTGTTGATCATCAGTACTAGTCACTCCTCAGTAGGTTAACTCGATGCATAATGTTTATTTTTGCTCCAGTCTCTAAGTAACTTCCTCATCCTAGTGTTGTGTCTGAGAAGGTCCATTCTTTCACCCCCTTTTTGTGATAAATCTGAGAAAGTCTGATTCTCATAGAGATGTAGAAGCAAGAAATATTATAGAGTCAAGAGTCGGAATATCCTAATGGTTAATAGGAGTTAGGGAACTTATTTCCATGTCTGGAATTGCTTTTAGCAGGGTTGGTTTGACAGAGGTCAGAAAGAGGGATTTGTTTGATCCAAATGGCTAAGAAATAATAAGAATTTAAAGTCTGTTTGATGGGTTTTTCCTTAGTGTACAACAGATGAACTTGCATTATGCCTGTTAATAAGACAGTTCCCCCTTTCTTAAGTAACATAGTTCATCTGTCTGTTAATTGTAGTTTTTTTTTAATGTTATACGAAAACTGATAAGGCTTAAGACATCTAGATATTTTCTCACAAAAGGATACTCATTAGCTCTAACTTATTCTGCAAAAACAAGTTGAGACATTTCCCTATGAATGTGGACTGTGGAGAAAAATCATGAAGTAATGGGAAGACTTTAATGGTAACATTACTTTTAGAGTGGGAATGGAAATACGATCAGTTTTGGAAAACATAGGTGATGTAGCAATGTTGCATTTAGAGCAGCATTCCCGGATATTCACAGCATATTGAGTCAGAAAGATATAACAATTAATCAAGATTTCGTGAAATAGACAACCCATCACATTGGGACCTTACATTTATTTGCTTTTCATCCGAGACACGTGGCAACATTTGACACGGACTACTCGCTAGAACCTTGTTCAGAGATGTTTTACCGGTCTTCACCTAGATTTAGATGTCCAATTCAAATTTGGAGCACTCCTCGAACTTTGGCCAAAAACTAGTATTGGAAAGAAATTGACATGATTGGGAGATAGTGTATTTGGAAACCTGGTGGAATTATTATACACAATTGAATACAAC
The DNA here is from genome assembly GCA_018107945.1 of Datura stramonium. Lineage (NCBI taxonomy): Eukaryota > Viridiplantae > Streptophyta > Magnoliopsida > Solanales > Solanaceae > Datura > Datura stramonium. The sequence goes on along the minus strand of JACEIK010000005.1, from coordinate 946,152 downwards.
ACTTGGAAGGGGAGTGGATTGTTTTTAATGAAGTCTATTGCCATAGGCCACTAAGAAGAGAAAGAACACAGGCTGCCCTTACCTTTCGGTTTGAATACCCCGTGTCAAAGAATGTTTGTTTCTCTCGTGTTTGGCACTAAGGAGTATGGTCAAACAGTTGAAAATTTGAGAAAAAGAAGCTAACGTATGTTAGCTGGTGCCTCGTGTGCAAACAGCTAGGCAAGGACGTTGGTCATCGTCTACTGCTTTGTCAAGTTGTAAGCTAGTTGTAGTGGACGATGGACGACAATGAACCTGTTTGGAGTGCAATGGTCAATGCGGATTACAGCTAAGGAAGTGATGTACAGCTGGTCTAGTGGGCTTGCAGAAGGAAGAGAAGAAGATGCCGGGCATGAGATGCAACTATTTTGGCCCTAATGTTGATGGTTTGAAAGGAGAGGTATAGGAGCATCTGGAGAGGTTGAAAATGAATTTATAAAGTGGAGTCCTTAGTTATTTGTCTTGTTAATTGTAAATTAGACGAGGTTGAAATAGAGGATGAAACATGTGAGATTTTTTGTTGAGACGAGATGATAATAGAGGGGTAGCCATTGAGAAGGTTGTGGAGCACTCTGCCAGCTTTTATATGTTGGGTCTGTGGGGTGAATGGAATTCCAGGTGCTTTGAAGGAAAAGCAATCACTTTACAGGTGCTAAAGTAAGTGACTATGGTTTTTGGCGTTTGGTGGCAACATACAATATGTGAAGGGTGAAGATAGCATGTTAGAGTTCATCAAGTCATTACAGGAATAGAGAATTGTACTGATGGGAGCCTTTCTTTTTTGTTTCTGTATAGATGGCTCCCTCTGTGTGGAATGCCAAGCACCATCTTATGCTCAGTTTTTTTTTAATCAATGAATTACTTACTTATCAGTTCAAAAAAAAAAAAGTTTCCTATATTTGAATTTGAATACATTCTTGTTAAGTCTGTATAGTTTCCTTTTAGTAGTCTCAAACATCTCAAATTTAAGGGTCAGGCGCTCTTCCTCATGGGATTAAAGATTTGATAATCTGCTTTTATGTGTTAGGCCTTTGGAAGACATGGACTCTTCTCCCCCATGCATGACTGAAGTTTTCCGCTGCATGGGAAGGGCAGCTCGTGCTGCTTTATGTGCAATAGCAAGGCATCTTCGACTGCGAAGCGAGTAAGAACTTCTGTCAAGGCTTGATCATATCATTCAGATCCTCTTTACGTCTTAATGCATTCTGACCAAACACATAGTGCTCTGTAGTGTTTTCGATCACTTGCTTGATGATAATCCGTTGCCTATTAATGAGGCCTCTTCGTCCGTTGTTGTTGCAACTTTCTCCAATACCACCTCTCAAAATGGGAAAGGAGCTATTGGAGGAGGGAAGCTAGTTACAAATGGTGAAGTAGAGAAGGGGCTGTTGACACTAGTTTCATCTGATGCTCCTGGTCTTCAGGTATTCCTGTTAGTTTCTTCCAGATTTTTCATTTGAGTTTCAGATTGTGCATAGCTTCCAAATAATATGTTATAACTTTTTTTCTGGATCTTCCTTACACACACACACACACACACACATATATATATAACCTCCTTTCTCGATCCTCTGTGCCATCAGTCATTTCCTTGTTTGTTTCTTTTTTATCCCTAGGTTTGTGATCCCAATGGTCGTTGGTATCTAGCAGATAGTGGCTTGACTCCTGGAGATTTGCTATTGCTTACTGGGAAAGCTCTCAGCCATGCTACTGCCGGTCTTCGTCCTGCAGCCGTATACAGGGGTGCAGCTGATAACTATGTGGGCGCTACTTGTGGGGGAAGGTAGACATTGCTTGTAGAATTTTCAAGCAGCTTACGGAATTCAGTTTATTCAAATACTGAGCTGTTCAGCTACATCTTGTAGGACATCACTTGCATTTAGGCTTATACCTCAGAGCAATGCAATACTGGATTGTTCTCCGATTGCAGCTGCCGGCCATGTTACTCCTCAGAGCTACGTGCCAATTTCTGTAAGCCAGTTTATGGATGACCTTTCTGCCGAGGAAGACATGCTTTGTAGCAATACTGATAATGCTTATGTAAGTACTATTCTTTTCAGATGATCAAATTGAAGTCAATTGCACAGGCAAAAGCCTTTTTTCTGCAAAGTTTTAATGCCTTGGGGTCTGTTTTGGTTTAGGCTGAGTAAAAACTTCAATTAGATGTGAGTGCCTCGTAATCAAAATCTCTTCCTTTTTCTCTCAAGTCTTGTCAACTTTTTTTCCCAATCAGTACAAAAAACAGTTCATTAATATGTCAAAAACCAGCACTAAGATGGTACTTACAGTTGCAAAACACCCTATACAATCATTTTCCTCCTGTAATTGTAACAATGTCAACGGCACATGTATTTCAGCAACTGTACCGGTATGGCTTTCTGCACCTCTGGTTCTTTTCTCTCTGTAGCACCCAGCATGTCTCAAGAATGATCATTCAAAGCCTTTTCATCCCTTTCCTGATCTTGTAACTGTACACAACTAAAACTATGCCTCAATCCCAAAACAAGTTGAGATCTGCTGTATGAATCCTTACTATTCCATTTAAGCTCAATTCATGTCATCATCCTGCGAAATAAAAATAAAAGTGAAAATAATTTAAATATATGTAAATAAATATTAAATAATAATAATAGTAGAAGTCCTCCGACAAGACTAAAACTTATTCCCAAGTTATAAATATCACCTGTTGAATTTTTTTCTCTCCGTTGTGTCTTATCTTTAGCTAAGTCTGCATTGATTACAATGAATTATACGCCTTTCGAGACAATTTCCTCCATGTGATTTTAGATCTATCTCGTATCCTTCTAACACTTTCAGTCAACATAGTTTCACACTTGCAAATCATTGCATCTGTGAGTTGACGCAAGACATGATCAACCCATCTCAAACAACCTTCTCTCATTTTATCCTCAATGTGTATTACTTGCACCTTCTGATGCATGTGGTCAATTTTAATCTTATCTAATTTTGTATGACGGCACATCCATCTTAGCATTCGCGTCTCTGCAACACTTATCTTGCGGATATGTTGGACTTTAGCAGGCTAACATTCACTATCATATAACATTGCTGTCTTATAACTGATTCCTAGAACTTAACTTTGACTCTGGTAGGCATCCTTCTATGACATAACAACCCGGTAGCCTTTTCCATTTCAACAATATGATTCTAATAGTGTTGTGGGGAACTCTCTGTATTTCCTACTATTGTTCTCACGCTAGTGATGACTCCTTCATACATATCCTTTATGATATCTATATAATTAATGTGAATCCCTTTTTCTTCATCACCCACCAAAAGACTTTTCATGGTACACTATCATATGCTTTCTCTAGTTCAATGAACAACATATGTATATCTTTCTTCCTTTCACGATAAATTTTCATCAATCTTCTTACCAAGAGTATAGCCTCCGTTGTAGATCTACTTGGCATAAATCCAAACTGGTTCTCCGTCTCTTGTCGTATTCCTTAGTCTATGTCTATCACTCTTTCTCGCAAAAGAGTTCCATTGTATGACTCATGAATTGAATGCCATAATATTTCGTACATCTTGTAACCATTCCATCCCCAAAAAATTTCATTGATAGTCCTAGGTGACCCGTTACATCCCAAAGAGTAAAGAAACAACTGTCTTCAACTTCATTTCAATGAAGCATCTAGTGTTACGCATGCTTCATATATAATCGTCTAATAAAAACATGAAACCTCCTAGGGGGCTTTTGTCCCCTAGCTCATCTTTTTCTCTTTCAACATCTCTCACTTGTTACCTGCCGGGCATGGAGATTCATCTCTCTTATTTTATTGATCAAGTGGAGATTCATCTCTCATACCACGTATGTCTTTATTTGGACAAATATTCTCCTTGGAAGATGGACGTTCTTTGTTTACTTTGGATAATCAATTCCACATGAACGGGAGGATAAATAACATCATTTGAATGCATTATGAAGAGACATGTCATTCTAGGAGAAGAGGAGACATCTCATTCAAGGTCAAGATCAACATGTGGCTTGAGACAATCTTAAAAGGGGAAATATCAATGTGGAATTTTAAACTTGTCCGCGTCCTTACATACTAGACCTGGGATAACCTTCTCTTTTGATACGTATGAAGCTTTAGTTGGATATACTCTTCTTTAAGTGAAATTTGTTCTTGTGGTCGAAATAAAAACACTGGATGTTAGTTATTCTTTACCTACATTGGCTGGTTGATACCACATGAATTAGACCATGGATATCTTGATCGAATACAACTTAAGAAGACATCTCATTCTTGGTCTGGATCAACAGGTCGCTCGAGACAATCTAAACAAGGAACCATCACTCAGAAGTGTTCTTTCAGATCCCTTATCGTAAGTTTTAATTTGTCAAATGGACTTCTTCCCTTCTTTTCTGGTTAGATATAGCAGCATATTCACTGCATGAGTATATTAAAAATCTTATACTTTCACAGTCTCAGACTTTTAACCTAATAAATAGACATCCCTTACTTCCATTTATGGCAAGAAGTCCAAATGTTTCTACTCAATTAAAGTGGCCGAGTTCAACTAAAGGTTAAGCAGAAGTTTTCAAGATCACATTTTCTTCAAAAAATTCCAAGGAAAATAATGCTAGATTACTGTTTTTTAATGAAATAAAGTAATTTTGGTAATGAGCTGTATCAAGAGGGTACTGTTACAGAACAAAATCAAGGCTTGTTCTCCACTAAAGATTTAGAGTCTAACAAGTCCATAATCTCTGCTCTTATAAAAAAGCATAATCTCTGTCATGCTAATTACAAAGTTACCCTTACCAAAGAAATATATGGAAGCCAATTCCTCTATGTACCATATAATCTGTCTGTCTAGAGAGGAATAAGGAAAAAATGCTAGGCAATTTTTAGACTTACAGAGACATAACATTACCATATAGATGCCTTAAACTTGCAAACAGAAACCCTGGAATGGTCTAAAGAGTTGGTACAAGGAATGTTTGAAGCAAAAAATGCTTGGCAACTGTAAAACTATCAGAGACATAACATTAACTTATAGATGCCTTATACTTGCAAACAGAACCACCGAAATGGTCTAAAGAGTTGGTCTGCCCTCTCTACATGGTAGCCTTATAAGAGAAGTGGTTTGGTTACAGGAGCTATGAGCTATTGAACAAACATGCACAACTCTATGGAACTGAGCCAGTTCAAGTTTTTTATGCTGGAAATATTTACAATGACTTTTTGCTACCTCAATCACGTGGAGTTAGTAGAGAAGTATAACAAAAGTCTAACTTACTTGCGGACACCCCCTCACCCCCAACAGAGGAAAAACAATAAGTAGAGAAGTCAACCTCTACCACTGTTACTTGAGTTGTTGTGAGTTCCTTCTGCGATCTGAAAAACGATGGATACTAATAAAGCCAAAAAGAGGCCTTTGGCAAAATATAAGAAACAATTGAAAGCTGCATGTTCAGCTGTGAAGCTTTATTTTTAAATGCATATATATGACTTAGATTAGAGCTATTACATGTTGCAGAATGTGCAGAAGTGAGGGGTAAAGACTACAAATATCTCATAACAGTTGTGAGATATTGAAAAAAGCTTTCAGATGATTTTCTGTGCTATTTGCAAATTTTGGCAGCTTCACGCATTTTGAGGCCAAGAGGAACTCGAGCATTAAAAGCATTAAAAGCAATATACCAATTCCTGTACTGAGACTTAACCAGAATAAATTGAAGAAGTGGATAAAGAATTTGGAACTTGCATCTATGTTTTCCTATGTAAAGGTAGGAGTATCTTATGCTCTAGAAAAGCTATATTACCTACTCTTCCGTGGCCTTTGAACTCCTTGAACTAGTTAAATAGTTCATGAAAACAGTGTGCTGCAGTAAACAGAATGTTGGACTAAGCATATTAGTTTGAACTTCTCCTGTTAAGTTTTAATCTGGAAAATTTTGTAGCCCCTTAATTGAACTGGATAGTTGTAGTCTCTTGTTTATTTTTTCCCCAGCTTGTATCTCTGTTTTTTTCTAGCTCCATTCATGATTCATATTAACATATTAATGGTTAATTTGAATATAGCTTCTCGCATCTGGAAAATATATTTACTTCACTGTTACAATGTGAAACATTGCAGTGGCGCATTCCTTGAAGATGCTATGTTTGTTTCATGTGGGCATTCCTTTGGCGGTCTCATGCTGAAGAGGGTTATTGATATGGTAGGAGTTTTTGTGTCTTCTCTAGCCATTTTTCTGTTCTCATAAGAAGGTGAAGATTATGAATTGGTACGAGCTACCACAGACTTTGAGCAAACCATACATAGGATATTGGTGCAAGTGCTTCATGGACAAAGCTACTCTTGCTTGAACATCATTTTCCTTTTTGGTTTCATGCTGTTATCTTCATTTGCTTGGGCTAGTGATGAATGAGTCAAGAACATAATCACATTCATCTCTTCATGACAGGCAAGATGTACCCTCTGCAATGCTGAAATTGAGCGTGGTTCCTTAATTCCTAACCATGGTTAGCCCCAATCATTAATTTCTCTCTCTCTCTCTCTCTGTATATGTGTGTGTGTGTGTGTGTTTGTGCACATACCTTTTCATTCGGACTTTCTTTTTTCTAAAAAAAAATTGTTTTCTAATACATTCTACCTGATTCTCTTCTGGTATATCTTACTCAATTTTTGATGATTTTGCTAATTAATTCTGCCATCTGGTTTACACTATGGATTTCATCTTCAGTACTGAGAGCTGCGGCCGCAGCAGTGAAGCATGAGGATGACCGAAGACTTTTCCACAATGCAGCTCTTAGAAAGCGTCGAAAAGAAGTGGGAGACAATAGGGTAAGCTTTGATCTTTCCCGTTTCGCTGCAGCTTTGTCCCTCCAAACTGCTTAGTAGAGCTCATTGTCTTCAGTTTTCTGGTAACAAGGAACTATCTTAATCTGGTTTTAACTTTTATGCAATGACATGGCAACTATTATGTCCAGGTCAAGTTTTGGATAATTTTCTGTCTCAAGAGCACACAAGATTATATATTTGGATCCTAGTCAATTTTTGGATAATTTTCCGTCTCACGCTATGTTGCTCAGTTATGGGTGTGGGCACCCGATACGGTATCGGGTATAGAAGTTGGATATGTCATTACCTAAATCACAGGATTCATGAATATGGATAGGAGTAGGGGGTGGTTTTAAGAAACAACCAATAAACGTACAACATATATAAGAATATATTTGACAACTAATTGAAGTTATTTAATTATAACTTGTATAATCATCTTTTTTGTGAGCACTTAATATTTTATTTATAATTTACCTCGTATAG
>JACEIK010000005.1:838439-892950 GCA_018107945.1 Datura stramonium | reverse complement strand
TAAAGTAATTTCTGGATCATATTGACAATAATGATCAACTGACATATATCAATTATCGTAAGGTGGTTGTAAACAACTTGAAAGACGTGCATGTATTCATAAGACTACTTATATTACTTCTCTATAGTTTGCAGAGTTTTAAGAAAATAGGGACAAAAGTAAAAGACAGGCCAAACTAGAAGGCAAAGTGTAGCACGATAAGAAGTACTAAGTCAGAAAATCACTTTAATCCAAGGACCACCCTATCTCTATGGCTCTGAATGTTTTAAAAGAACAACACAGAAACATAGGGTAGAATGGTCCTCTCTGTTTACAGGGTACCCTAATAAGTAACCACTGCAATTTTTACACACATAAAATAAGAGTACTGGGGAGAGGATCAAATGCACCCCCACCGCTCTCTTGTCTCATTTACTACTACTTCTTCTTCATAGCTTTCTGTACTACCCACAAATATTTCATCTTGATGACATTTCTTTACAAGTTTAGAGGTGGTCCCTAATTATGGGCAAGTCAAAATTTTCACTATAATATAATTTGTATCCTATATATATATATTTAGGTCGATGAACCCCTAGGGTTACGTGTTGGGTGAAATAATACATAATCAATGTAGAGATAACGACAATCATCAATAGATCATAATCAAAGCGTTCCGGACATCATCGATATAAAAGTGAGATTTGTGTTATTATATATATTGCCCTTACAAAACTATAAAAGTGATGAACAAAATTATTCGATATTCAAAAGATATTAGAAATGTAGACCAAAAAAGGGAAAGAAAGAAAGTTAGGGGTGGTCCCAATTGAAGGAGATGTTAGATGGTGATCCATTGGCTGGGAAGAAGATCTTCACTAAAAAGATGAGAGATTTTTGTAATCAGAAACTCAGATCACCATGAGGAAGATGAGGGCTTCTCAACTGTCAATTTCACACACAAAAATTTCAAATCCCTCAGTCATCAATTCCTTACAATTTTGTGTTATTATTATTATTATTATTATTATTATTATTATTATTATTATTATTATTATTATTTAATTTGTTGTCAGAAACTATAAGCTAGCTAGTAGTAGTGATCTCTTGTTTTATTTCTAGGGCCAAATACTTTTTGTTTCCTTGCATTGTCTTATAAGCATAAACCAATGATCATTGTGCTCTGCTCTTTTTACAGTTCAAATAATTTTTCGGAGTAAATGTTTTATCAAGTCATTACTCTCCTTTGAAGATTGCATGTGCTTTTAGTTATCTCTCTTTTATGTATAGAGCTCAAAAAGGAAGCAAAGGGAAAAATTGGCAAAATTACATTTAATAATAACATAATATATTTAATTATAAATTATATTAATACTAGTTTCTTTTTTAATTTATCAAACTATCTTGTATTATGTATTTAAATATAACTTATGATTTTGTTTTTTAAATATGATAAATTCAATTTAGTAGTTAAACTTTTGTTACAGCACACTTATCAATAAAAAGTAATCATTATGCTCTATCACACTTATCAAAAATATATTTCTCTTTTCTTCAATATTTTCTAGTTTTCTTAATACTCTAACTCTCTTTTTCCCTGTCATTCCTTGATACTCTAGCTCTCTACCAACTTTTAAGTTTCCTTAATATTATATTTCTCTATCAACTTTTAAACATACGTTATATAACATAATAATTTTAAAAGGGAATAAGATTAGATTATCATATTATAAACTGTATATATCACTTAAAATCTAAGCATATTCAACTATAAATATAATTATATAATTATTGATTGGCAAAAAGTATTGCATATAAACGAATCCAACCAATTTATATATACAATACATACATAGTTCTTCACAAAGCTGATTCATATTCTTTATGCAAGAAAAAACCTTTAAAAATTGCAAATATATGCAAACCCGACAACTATCTCTATCAAAGATTTTATATCTTTTCGTTATTTTAACGGATATTTTTAAAAATACCATGAAAAAATAACATAATATTTTAAAAGAGAATACCATAATATATGCAAACATATTTTAATGCATGCATTGTGTATAAATATGATATATCTAATTAGTGTAGTATGTTTTTATTTTTAGGATCTGAAATTTATATAAAAACTAGTGTACCTTCATTTTTCTATTGTTTTTTACGTGTTAGTAAGTAAGAAATTTATACATATCTTAATGTATGAATTGTGTATAAAATATGATAATACAAACTGAGTTAATTTTTTTTATATTAGGTTATACGATTTAATTGTAAGGATGGTATATGAAGGAAAGAAAAAAAAAAAAGTGCATAAAAATACGGGAGACAAAATCTAAAAATTTATGAAATATGAAAACGTAAAAAATTTAGGAGAAATTTATAAAATGAATATGAAGAATAAAATGATAAATCACTACTACCGTAGTTAATGCATATAATTTTATTTATTTTATCTCTCTTCTAAAATTGTACATATATACAGTAATTATTTTCCTTAAGGAATTTAGGTAAAAGAGGCAGGCTTCAGCCATCAAAAGACAAAGTTCGTGGTGGATACCCATTCGAATTAAAATCCTTTCAAAGAAACGCAGCCATCAAACGTTCCACTGCCACGCGTTAACTTATTTTGGTGGTGGACTCTCTTATTCGCTCTATGTCTATGTCAAATTAATTAAGTATATAATAGTTTAAATTTATTCAAATAAGAAATTAAAAGAATCAATAAATATATGAAATTAATGTGTGCGCGATAAATTCCAGATGATTTATATATGATAAATAATGTGAGTAAGGGTTTTTTGTTTTCTTAAATATCCATCCACTTTTTTGGAGCCCAGAAAGAGAGATTTTCATAGGTGAACTGTATCTGTATCAAACAGGCATATAAGCCGCGGTACGTACCTTTTTTCCTTTATAGGAATAGGATAATTGTAAAAAGTCCATCTTTTGTCAAGGCAACAATAATATCAACATTTCATATCTTCTCACCGTATATCTATTTATGGCTGCCTTTTCTTTTGAGTGCACGTTTTGTTGGCGGGTGTGTCATCTCAATCATGTTCTTTAGGGTTTGATAACTTGGAAAAAGTAATTATCTGGATTTATCGAATAACTCTTTAAATTCTGAATAAATTTAGTTTAGACATTGATGACGACTTATTCCAATGAGCATTTGAACACTTGATAAAGTGTTCCAATTGGTTTACTTTCAGTTAAATGTTAGAAAATCCCCTTTTTGCATGTAAATGCTCGTTATGTAGATAAGTTAGCAGCAAGTATGTCATCTCAGCACGATTATACGCATTAACGTCAATAAGTGTGGAAACCTTGGACATGTTCCAATTGGGACTGGCATGTGTGTATAAATTTATGTAGTTAACTTAACTACCTAATAAACATTTGAGAATACGCATAAATTTTTAAAAAAATTTTGAATTAAAAATGTCTAATAGAAACACTTAATATATATATTAATTCTTCACTTAATTTTATTTTTATTATTTAAATTATTTAATTAACAATAAATCTTTTAAAAAGGTATTTACTTTTTATTTTATAACATTAAAATAAAACTCAATTAAGAATAATTGCTTTCAAAAATTCACTCAATTTTATTTTATAAATCAAAAAATCACTCAACTATTAATATGTCACATAGAAAGTCACCCAACTAGGTTCATATCCGATATGAGCATAGAGCTGCTCGATGAAAGTCCTTACAGCTTCGACTTCAAATGATTTTTTTAAATTAAATCTAATTAAAATAAAAAAATTTAAAAATAAAAGATATCCATTTTGACCAAATCCACTTAACCTTACCAAGTAAAATTATACCAAATCAAAGAGTTCTTATAACTGTTTATTGGCTTACAGTCGAACGTACGAAATATTTTTCAAAAGTGTTTATTAAAAAAAGTACTTTTGGTGAGAATCGGTTCGTATTTGACCAATAAATTTAAAAAGCACTTTTTGAGTTACAATTAGTGTTGGCGAGCTTTTAAAAATCTTCTAATGCATTTTTTAAAATATTTTGGAAAAATTTCTTTTTTAAGCTTGTGAAAAACAAGCTACATTGTTTTCTAAAAACTCTTATTTTCTCTCAGCCCAGTCAAACACCTTATTTTTCTAAAAAAATATTTTTAAAAAATAATCACTTTTGCCATCTAAAGTGTGATATTTCTGGAGGATTAACGTGTGGGTGAGTGACTTCATCTTAGAAAGAAGAAAGGAAAGGGGTGGGGCTATCATATCATATGATGCAAAGCCAGTGGAGAACAAGGGCATGTGTCACGTCACTCATTTTCCAATTGGCCCCTCTTTTTCTCAAAAATTTGACCCATTTCGAAAATGCCAAAACCAAAAAAGCTTTTTATTAACTAATTCACTGCTCAATATGTCCACAAAATTAGAACAGGGAGCTAGGTTGTAGGAATTTTCTAGCACTGTAATTAATGTCACATACCTCTTCTAATTTGACTTCATCTTACGAAATTGGTATTTTACAAAAGGAATACATAGTTTCCTAAATTATGGTCAATTCCGGAACTCAAAAAGAAATTATATGTAAAATTGTATTTTTAATTTTAATAAGTTGTATTATGTATTGAAAATCAAAATTAGGGTTTTAATTTCTCTAATTAATGGGTTTTTTTTTTTTGTTAAATTAATTTTCTAATATAATAATAATATTTATTTGGGAAAGAGCATGGATTTGTGATTGACTATTATTCTCCATTGAATTCAATAACATTTTACGTACGTGACATTCTTATTCTTTTTCACTATAAATAGTAGTTTTTATTTTTTTATTTTACAATCCACATATTCTCAAGTTCAAATTACAGAGTTCAAATTCAAATTGTTCTTCCTTTCTTATCCTTTTTTCAAAAATAATTTTGTGTTTAAAATTTATTTATTTGACTAATTTAACAAATAAAGACCCCCATTCCTCTCTCTATCCTCCTCCCCATTATTACAATGTTATGCTACTCTTTTTCTTCCTTGTGCGTTTCTACAAAAATACAAAATGATGATTTTCTAATAGGAAAATGCCTGAATATACTCGCTTACTAAGTAATTTTGAACGAATTTGTTCTTCTTTAATACTTCAGCTCATTTATTCTTTAAAGGTAGTTTGATTGGGCCTAAGTTATCTCGAGATAACTAATTTTGGGTTAGTTATTACGGGATTATTATCCGCCCTCAATAGAGATAAAGGGATAAATAATGGCTTAGATAAAGCCAATTAATTATCCCAAAGACAACTTGTTTCTGATCAAAACGACCACTTGCTATTAAATACTTGATCCAAATATATATTTTATTTTAAAAGATTCCACTATTTAGCACATTTAAGATTTAACAAAGAAAGAGAGAAATCAATTTGGAATGAATTTGATCATTATAAACTTCGATTACATTGACATAAATCAACAAGACTACCCATTAACAAACAAATAACATCAGAACAGCCCAAATCAAAGTATGCGCATGGGATTAAATAGCCCTTCATATGGGACATGATAAGTCTAGATCTAATTGATTAATTAATTTTGTAATTAGATTAAATGAAGAATCGTTTAATATAAGGATATATTTAAACTAAATATTTGTGATACGCCTCACCTTGGGAGGCATAGATAGCACCTAGTACCAACCTAGGACCTAGACTGACCTGGATGGGCACGGGCACCTCTGGTGCCTACCGACAACTCAAAATCAAGAATACAACGAGCTATATCTCGATTGTAAAAGCACGGCCTCGGGCCAACAAGACCATGCAATACATGAAAACAACTAACCTTGACAAGATGATAAAAGGGATCTATGCGGGTAATGAGACCACCATGTTGTCTAGTTATAAGCTAGGAAGAAGTCCACAGGCGATCCCACACAAGTTATAGTTGACAAGGCCTTCAATTAGCCCAAGCTAGACCCACACGACCACCATGCAAAACATGATATACACTGACCCCTACGGCCAACAACAGCGATAAGCCCCGAACAAGCGCCCAGCACCGCAAGCCTCTAAGAGTGGGAATAATGATTGGGACGGGGCCATGACCTACACACAAACTATACAACAAGACAAACTTTCTCTAACTATCAACTCCGAGTAAGGTGACTCAGCGTAACTTTGGGCGCGGCTAGGGAGTCTTGGATCACGTCTAAGCGCGCTTGCGGACAAGTAATACGGCACCCAAGATGGGTGTCGGTACAATATGTATGCAAGATATGTAAGACAAATGAAGAAAATTTGAGTAGTAAGAAAGGCTAGAAAGTAATCAATAAGGAGGATGAAAATTTAACTTTGAATAGCTTTAATACGAAATATAACTTGCAAGTATAAGCACAGAGAACCTTAGGGCTTCCATAAGCTTGGAAGGTACAATCCAATACGAGAATAGCCTACACAGGCCCCATAAGCCCCAACAACTTCTAAACAAAGCACACTTCTCATGTCCCCGGACTACTAAAGGTTCGTAAGCCATGCGCAACTTCAGGTTCTCATCCTGCAGCTGTGTCAAGGCCTAATAGGCTCCTTTGTTTCGGGATGAGCCATCTAGGCTCACAGTTTGTGTACGTGACATGGGCCGTCGGCTCCTTGTAAGCCCAGACCTAGAGCCTTCACTTTCAAATGCAGTCGTGGTGCCAGCTGCGGCATAGAGGAGTGCAGGTGACTGCCTCAATATGGCCCTCCACGGCCTCAATTTGGTCCTTCGGACATCATGTTGCTCTTGCGAGCGGTAGGTACCACTCAATCGGCTCTCACGGCCTCAATCTAGTCCCTTCGGACATCATGTGCTCTACTGACATAGACCCATGAAACAGCAAAACATCCAACAACCCAACCATCGTATGCACCGAGACCAAGCTAGGAGTTAATTTTGTGAGGGTTACTATGTCATCAATGTCGTCTCAATTCTACTTGTAACAAGCCCGGCCACGATAGGGTTACTTTGGAGTACTATAGGTATACGGAGTCGTATTAAATTTATGTCGGAACATAACTTGCCGAAGGATAGCCTTAACATACCTTATCAGATGATTTCTAGATGCTCGAGCAATTCCAACTTTCGAAGTCGGTAATTTCACCAATTGTAGCCCTCATATATGAAACGAGGCTATTTCAATACTAATAATCGGCAAACAACAATATCTTTTTAATAAAATTGACTATAACTTCAACTTCAATTAATTCGGTAGAAAATCTCGCCAATTCTTGAGAATTTAGAAGGTAATCACCTTACCTATTGTGCAGCAGCCTCTTGGACCCAATTTAAAGTAAGCCGGCCTTTACCGTGAGGGTCCGATTTCTTTGAGTGAATTTCCATGAAATAACTCCTAGCGATGCTTCTCGTAGGCCTAGAACTCGTTATCAAAGAGGAGAAATTTGTGTTTGGAAACGGGGTTTGTGACATAATTCGAAGGGAATTGGATTAATTTATTGTAGGTGCTCTGTTTTTTGGCCAAGGGATCTTTTATCAAATGAATTACTTTTCATCAAGAGGGACTTATATATAACTAGGCGGTGGCGGGGGGTTGCGGCGCGTCCCCGTAAATCACTGCACACCAGAGCTGACGTGCCACCTCTTTGCACCGGGGAAGGCTGTACGATGCGGCGCCCAATGTGCCCGGCCTCCCGTGGGTTTAATGATGTGCTCGTATGTTTACACCGGGCCTTTATAAGGAGTGTACGGTATGCCATAATTCTCCAATATACTTGCGCACACTGACTGATCGTACTACGAAGATTTATGGGGGTTTTAGCGTAAAACATAAATGAACTAAAGTATTAACGGAGAGCAAAATCTGCTCAATTCTGAGTACGAAGGCATATTTTAACCACTTTCCCGTTTTCATAACGGGGTTTGTTGGTGTCAGGCTAGATTAGCAGACCTACTTTCCTTGTGTGTAATTTTACCCCCAAACTTTTTATGTGCTTAGCATCAATTTTTTCTGAAGTTTTGCATTACTGCTGGTGAAATTGATGGGCTTACCGACAGCTATAGTGTTATTATAGTAGTAGCTAATTAGATGCAAAAAGCTTTTGCCAAATTATCCAGGCTATAGCATTTATCACTCTCAACAAGAAGAAAAAAAAGAAAAGAGCATTTGGCTAACCACATGATTGTTGGAAATTTTAGAGAAAATACTTTGTTACAAAATATGCAGAGAATTCTTTACAGCTTGAGGCATGTTAAAGACATTGTCCTTAAGAATATTTTACCCGGTGTAAGTGTATTCTCTAAGATTCAATAAGTTCTTCTAAGTATAAACTAATAGATGATCTAAAGAAAGATCAAATATAAGAAGAAAACACAGCACATAAACAATATTGAAAAGAGAGAAGAAGTTCTCTTCATACATTTCCTGATCAAATGAAAGAACTTACTTTTAAATAGGTACAAGAAAATCATCTCATAGGAATGAGGTTGTGAGCAAATTAACGACTCCAAATAAATGATAATAAAGGAGAATAGTGGTCATAAAGAGGTTATAATGATCTTTTAATTTTGATCAAAATAGTACTTATTTGTAACTAAAGATATTATCTCACAATAATAGTCATTCAATAGTCATATTCAATGCGAAAGTAGAAATTTCAAATTATTTATCACAATAAAAATAACATATACTAGAAAATAATATTTCTTTTTACGATATCAAATTGTTTTTCAATAAATGATGAGTTGCTTATATACGCAATGACACAAACATTAAATTGTCTAATAAATACTGTAAGATACAATTGATCGTTGAAAATTTATTTGTTTTGTCAAAGAGAAAAGAAGCTACTAATACATGATCCATATATACGAAGAAGCAAGTTTCAAAGTAAATAGAAAGGTGAATTTGAGATTCTTTAAATAATGATGTTTTGTCTCGTTAAAACAAGAATCAGAAAATGATGAGCTCTTCCATATGTATGATTAAGAAGACGGAACAGGGTACCTAACCTAGGATATTACTAGTTGGAAACATGTGTTTTGTTTTCATGAATCTAATTATTAGTATTAGAAGCCCCCTTCACCTACCGCTAATTAGAATGAACTGTTTGTTAAAGGTGAAACCCACAAGCTAGACGTCGCATTGCACATTTCCACTTGCATTTTATTTTTATTTTTGATATTCGAAATTCACTCACTTGATTATTTTAAATTTATATCGCATAGATTTCATTCAATGGAAAATATTTTTTATCAAAAGTTTCTTCATTTTCAAGACTTGGCTTATATCCGCACTAGACCTCTAATTAAGATGGAGGAATCTCATCTATTCTATCACATTCTTTAGTGATGCACTTGCTAATTTAGTGTCTAGAAATTTCAAGTTTTATTGTTGTAAACAACATTAGCGTATACTTTAACATTATTTATGTGAAATGATAATACTTTTATAAGATTAAGTTTTATATATGGATGATGTTAAAATATTTACATAATCAGGGTCACTTAAAAGAAGTTATAGGTTATCCTTTATAGTACTTTATTCATCCCAATTTATGTGAAGGTGTTTGATTGTCCGCAAAGTTTAAGAGAAAAGAAACTTTTTGAAACTTGTGATTTAAAACAAGTCATAGAAATTTTTATGGCTATAAATTATCTCATTGAAGGTAATATTATCGCATCCAAACGTTCACGCAAGTGCAAGTGGTCATACAAGTAATATAACGATATAGAGAATCATTGTCAGACAACAGGACTCGCAATTGACAAAGATTAAGGACAAGTTGCTGTTATTTAATTAACAAGTGTTCTCCACAAGAGTTGGTTTTGTAGTTTTTATAACCTTAGAATTAAAATAAAATATTAAAGGAAAATGGATATTTTCTTGGAAATAATAGGAAGAGAAATTTCGAGCTATGTCACATTTTCACATTCATGTTTGTGTCGCACTTTTGTTACTATGCAAATATTTATCGAGATGCTAATTCACGAGGTTAATAGTAGAAGTTATGACTCTCTTTCGAGTCTCTAATCTAGTGCCTAGAATATTCACATGACTATATCTCTATGATATGCTTCTAAAATAAGAATGCATTTAACCTTTTTGTATTTGAGACAGTAGGAGAACTAAGTATATCCTTATTTCAAGCCGCTAATGCTTTTCCTCGGGAAAAATCCTACTCTAATTGACCCTCATTATTTCAATTTTAAATCTCGAGGTTTTGAGAAGATAATATGGGTATACTATGCGGTCGTGAATCAACAAAATAATAATTATAAATCAATTAAACAATATATAATAATAAAAATAAGCATAATTAGCAATTTACATACAAACGCTCATGTTAGGCCATAACCTAGAATAAGGGTGTTTTAACAAAAAGAATTCACACTATTTTGTAGATTCATGGACTACTCATATTTCAAGTTGTAAACTTGTTTAATCATGTTTAATCCATGATAAGAAAAGTAAAATACCCCTAGATTGAGAAACTCCGGCTCTTGTATGATGAAAAAATATCGATTTCTCTTGACCAATAACTAAGGATCCCTCTTATACTAAGGAGAAATACTAAAAGCCCTGCCCAAAAATATGTGGGTATTTTGGGCGAGAATTCAATTGAGTGCCTCGTGCAAGGCAAGCTCCAGGGCGAGATGATGCCTCGCTTTTGAGCTTTGCTCCACGATGCTAGTTGTGCTTCCATACCTCGGTACTCGGGGATTTCCTACTTTTGCATTACACCTCGTGGCGAGCTTCCGGGCGAGATTTAAGCTTGCTCTCAGCCTCGTATGAGATCTTAATCTGATTTCATACTTAGTAAATATTTTAGCTCGTCGAGTTAGCCTCGAGAGTAAGCTCCGAGCCGAGTTCTACGCTTGCTTTGAGCTTGCTCTACGAGGGACATCAAATTCCTTCATACCTAAACACTTTCTTGGAGTTTTTACATACAAGATAAACAAAAACATTTTTATTAGTTCAATAATACAATAATGATAAATAGTTAGGTGTATTTAGCTTCTTTTCTCTCAAAATAAAGCATAAATATGGGTGAAATATGGTTAATAGACATATAAGTACGACTAATATCACTACCTCACACTTTATCCTTTATTAATTCTCGAACAAACTCATATACACCCCAACATAAATTATGTATCATATTATGCCAATTCAAATAAGTCTACTGGTGTTGATCCTTTAGATGTTGCCAAGCAAATGACCTCGTTTTCAATTTGTGTATCATTATCTTTCAACACAATGATACTTCTATCAAAATAATGTAGCCTCGATGTTGAATCTCTGTACAATATAGAAAAAAAAAGATTCAAACTATTAGCTGAAGACATTAATTAGTTCACTAATTTATCGTCATTCATATTGTCACACTGCTCATGAGAGATGCCCTATTCAATATGTGTAACAATCAATGTAGCTCTTGGGGCATATAGATAGAACAAATTTTCCAACTTACCCTCATCAAGAAAAATTCATATGCATAAGGTATACCATAAACTTACCCTTAGTGTCATACTTTATTAACGAAAGTGATAAAAATATAAGATCATCAGAATTTCACAAAAGTTGTAATGTCGGCTAATGGATGAGTGGAAATTGTTAAAAAATAATGATAACCTCCTAAGCATTTTATGACATCACTCTAAATTCTGATTTATATGTTCTTTATTTATTTCATCTTTTTTACTTCTTATTCATTTCTCTCCCCTAATCTTTAAGCATTCTTTAATTTTATACACACCACAATTGGAACAATTTTCTATACTTTTTACATCTTTTTCAAGAAATTAATGTTATAAAAAAGTTATATAATTGCAAATAAAATAAAAGAAACAAATAAGAACTTTATAGAGAGGAGGGATAGATTATATTATATCTTCTCTTAGTGTGTCTAATATATGAAAACATCTTCCTACTTGTAGGAGAAATACTTCTTGGTCACCAAGTAAAGAAATTAACTTGGTTTATTTCTAATTACTTTGTAACTAATGGTTACTCTGAGCTAGTTCTTGTTCTTTAAGTAATACAAAATGGACATACATATTTTTAATATACTTTACAATACTCCCCTTTGGATGTCTATTAATAGATAATGTGTCTCATTAAAATCTTACTAGGAAAATATAAATGGAAAAAAGTCTAGTGAAGAAAAAGAGTACTCATATCTAGTGTAATATGCATTGAGAGAAATTTGTCTCATTAAAAACCTTGCCGGGGAAAATCCGAGTGGGACAAAATCTTAGCTAATGAAAAAGAGTGCAATCGTATTTTACTCCCCTAATGAAAACATCACTTTATTTCTCTAAGACAATGCATTCCAATCTTGTATACCAACCTCTCAAATGTTGATGTTGGTAAGATTTTAGTGATACCAAGTCATCTGTGAAACAAAATTGTTGATCATCCACCACATCATTTTGTTAGAATTCATACATGAAAAAAACTTTGGTGAAATATGATTTGTTCTATCTCATTTGATGTATCTTCCCATCAGTTGAACTTACAAGGAACATTATTTTCATACAATATTGAAACCTTCAATTCAAAGAAAAATAACACATCTCATTTATGTATTGAGTAGCTTACTTTATAAGTTATTTGTATCTTGGCCTTGACTTCAATAAATATCAATAATTAACTATCTTGTAGAATATGGCAAATTATCATCACATGCAAATAGACAGCTTTAAATTGCAATCAAATATTATGTAGATCAAATAATCTTTGTGCATTTGCATAACCCAACAATCCTTTAACAATATTGGTTAGAAATCATAAATCCGTATTAATGGCTAATTTTACTCAAATATCTTCATATAAATGGGAATTATGTCTTGCCTACCACATTAATAAAATATTATCTCATGAATAATAATAGTAGGATATATAAGTGCGCTAATTACTGCTTTGAGACATGATACTTTTTATCCATTTTCATTAGATCGAGATTGATCTTTCTTTATATTAAGCGATGTCATAACCACTAGGGTAATCAATGGAATCACTTTTAAACCTTTTAAATCCTTCAAGATTTTCCATATAAATTTCACCTGTCTAGCTAGACATGACAACAATTTCATATACACATTTCAAGCTT
This sequence comes from Datura stramonium, assembly GCA_018107945.1. Classification (NCBI taxonomy): domain Eukaryota; kingdom Viridiplantae; phylum Streptophyta; class Magnoliopsida; order Solanales; family Solanaceae; genus Datura; species Datura stramonium. Next base: position 879,905 of record JACEIK010000005.1, on the reverse strand, counting down.
TTCATGTATTTTCAGATACATATGAAACTTGAAAATAATTGCATCTACCATGGGAACACATATATAATAATGTCAAGAGTTATGTGAAAAAACTCATGCCATAAGACATAAGCCGTACTTTATATCTTTCAATTTTATTTTTGTTTCACATTTCACACAAGAACTCATTTCTACCCATGACGTATACCTTCAAATGTTTGGAGTATAGATTCAAAATATTTCACTTTTATCATGTGAATGAAATATACTTGAATTGTGTATTTTATTTGGCCAATCATTTATGGTCACCTTTGTTTGCTAGATTTGAATTCAAGATCCTCGTTACCATTTATAATATTGAACGTTATATTATATCAAAGATACCATTAACGGTCATTTTGATATTGATTTCAATACGACATAACTTATAGAGATCTCTTGTTTCATCATTTTGGGAAGATACTTGAACCTTTGCCAAGATTTATGAAATATTATGTCGTAGTACTCTTTTAAAGCACTTGCCTCATTATTATGACCATCTGATCATTTTCTCTCTCCTTCTTCAATGAATTTTATTTTGGCTAGTTAGTCTATCACGCTTCAGACGTACCACAAACTCTGTCCTTCAAGGACTTTAATTTTTATTAGAGCATTTATAGCTGAATTATTACATAAGGTCACAAAATATATCTATAAATTGATTTGCAATATTTTGCAAATTGAATTATTTCTCTTGAATTTTAAGTTCACATTTTATTTTTTATAAGGAAATTTAGATAATTTATTTCGCACATAATTTTGTTGTTAATCATATCCCCTAATGTTAAGAAAACTATCATTTACTCCAAGTCTTATTTGGAGATTCATCTTTGTGTGAGGTGGAGCATTTGAGTCATATATCGCATTTAAAAATTTAAATGAGAATTATTTGGTTCTTGACCCTGAACCAATTGTGATAAGGGAACCTTGTTGGCTTGATTCATACAAATATTGCTGCTGTTAAATAAATACATTCTCATATCAAATTTTATTTGGAAATTTTATTCTCATAACAATGGTTTAGCTATAATTGAAAACAAATAGTTTCTGCTAAACCAACTTATATATAAACCAGCATTATCAATATATTTAGTTGGAATTGTGCTCTTAATTTAATAATTTGAGCAAACAACCTTTGCAATAAAATAAATTATAAATTGATATCAAACACACATGTGGCTATATCTTAGATGCATATATTAGAATTATATAATAACAAATGGTCCACATGGAAGATGAATGGACCCATATTCACATTTTTATAAGTTTTAAAAATCTAAGAATATAATCTCAACCTTAGCTAGTACAATAATTAAATTTTTCATGAGATAGTGAGAACAAACAACACAAGAGAATTCATGAAGAATTTCTAGTTCTTTCAATATATAACCACGTGAATGCCTAATTATTTTCGCATCACATTTACTGTGGGATGGCAGTAGGTCATATAGCGATATTATTTGATGAAACTTCTAGTTTACTATTGCATGTGATTCTATTATCATGCCCATATTTTTGTACTATAAGAGGAAAAACCAGATAATCATATATATATAACTTGCTTCATACGTATTAATATAAATATATATTAAATTTTTCATAATTTATAGTCTCAATATAATTTATATTTGACCAATGCCTTTGAAACTTAATGAGTTTCTTTTGAGAGACTTACTACAACCTAATATTATAAATAAATTCATTTCTCTGAATTTATAGTAACACATTAAAGCTCTACGGGCTATCTCAAGTAATTATGTACTATCACATATTTTTATAACACCATATATATGATGAACATGTCCTTTTTAGGCGAAAATCATATTAATGTATTTATGATCAAAATTATTATAAGCAAGTCTCATTTCTGCTTTACTTTTGCCTTTAATAGTTTTTTTTTTTTCATAAAGATCTAGAAAAATATTTTCAGCGTACCATAGGTAATTAGGTATGCTTTCAATGACAAATTCATACAACCACACAATTAATATTCATTATGGTCATAGTCAAAATTTTTAGAGGCAGGAATTATTTCTTGTTTTTACCCTTTGATAGTTCATAATAAAATATACCACAAGATTAATGACATACCAAAAAATACACGATTAATGACCATTTATGACAAAATAATTAATTTAATACCTCCCATTAGAGGTGAATTGTGGTATTTATCCAACTATATATGTACATGCTCTAATCCATAATTTTTATTACACTTTGAACCGTCCAATTTAAGAAGCAGTGAACATTCCACGATGCTTAACACAAATCATGGACTATAAGTCATTGTACATGCTTCATAAAATTTTTATTATAAGTTTATTGTCATGTCACAGGAAATTTATATAATACACCTCAACATTATTTTGAAAGGTTAAGTATACCACCACTTTATATTTCTTTATTTTGATGGAGGATTTATAAAATTTATCGGTTCGAATCACACAACGACACTATCAATAACCTTTCATACCATGCTTATTTATGACAAAATTTCCTTACCTTTTGGGGACCATTTTGAGAATATAATGTTCTCGTAATTATCATAATGATAGTGGTTTTAATTTTGTCCCTTTTTTCATGTTCACGTGCGGTCATTCCAGCTGCTTATCTTCTCTTAGACATATTATGAGCGCTGCCATATTCCTCCGGGGAATGGAGCAAACCCAATGAGACGAGCTTCATAATTTTTTCCATCAAAGGATATGATATTACTAAACCATGTGAAAGACATCATAATATTTTGTAAAATCTTTCATGATATTGTTATTGTAACACCACATTTGAGACATAAAAAGTAGACAAAATCATTTCTAACAAGTCCTCATTTTTTCGTATGGGTTCACCACATAATTTCAACAGTGAACTTATTTTGAAAACAACAAAATTATATTCAGTCACAATTTTAAAATCTTCTTAATCATAAATGAATTCACTCATGACAAGCTTTTGGCAATATCATTATCTTAAGGCGATCATCATTCTTTTAAAAATTTTCACTATTCAAGCTTGAATGCTTTTATAGTCAAATATTCAGTTTCAGCTCATCATTAAGATGATGTCGAAAAATTTATAGCTTTTGCATTACTCTAATTTCATATTTTATTTCCTTTTATAATAATGTCACCATGTCCATACTGCAGCAGAGGCATGGATGACACCTAATGCCTTGAAATCTAGGGCACGGCAGCTAGGCACGAGCACCCTGGTGCCTGTGACTCAATTTAAGAAAACAAAGCTGTATATAGCATTTGTAAACACGGCCTCGAACCGACAAGGCCACGCAACACATGAAAGCATTAGCTTGACCAACATACATCAATAGGAATCTATGTGGTGACAATACCACCATCTTTGTCTAGTTATAACGGAAAGGAAAAATAGAGAAACCTCTTACTAGGCCCCACCACGGCTAATACATAAAAATAGAACATACATGGGCCCCACACAACCAGCAAGCTAACTAAGCTGAATCTTGTAGTCGCAAGCCTTTAAGAATATAAATAGTGGTCGGGACAGAGCTCAGGCCTACCCAAATGCCATATAGCGAAAAGTTTGTAATTTCTACAACTGGCAACTCCGAGATAGAAAGGAGGCGACCAAAATGCGGCTACGAACAAGCTCTTTCTTGAAGGTCACGAACTTCTGTCTGTCTAAACCTGCGGGCAAGTAATGCGGCACCCCATAATTGGGCATCGGTATAATATGTGAATATATGGCGGAGTTATAAAGTTGAATGGAAGGTACATTAAAAGCGAAAGTAAGTAGAAGAAGGGAGTAGAAGAATTAACTCGTAATCTTTCTTTATTCATAACTTGCATCTAGTAAAACACTATATGTATATGAGCTACGACTTCAAAATCATATATTCAATAGCTATAGCTAGCAGACAAGAATACAAACAAGAACCTAACTTGGCCCCACGCAAGCACGGAAGGTACAAGCAACATAAGAAATAACCTCTGAGACCTCCATAAGCCACGGAAAGTACACTTCAATCCTATATGCCCTATCTAAGGTTCATATGACTCTCTTGGTGCTCTAGCTATCCTACCTATCCATGGATTTGCAAGCTGAACATCGGCTCTGGGTTGTAGTTGTCAATGCAGTCAGGTGGACTCCCTAATAGCACCACAGGCACCGGGATCGACGAGTCGGTGATGCGCGTCTGACATAATAATAGTCCGGCCATGGAATGGATTGTAATATCTCCCTTGGGCCTCTGCGCCGTCCCTTGGGACGGCATATCACTCCTTGGAGCAGCGCGTCACATAGACTCTCTATGCGACGGCACGATAGTAACCCTGAGGTGGTCACGAAAGGCTCCTAGGTGAGGAAATCCAACTGATGTGCTATCGCAGACTCTCAACCTAGCCACTCCAAGGCGTATCTATGCTAACGTGACCATTGCTAAGCTAGAATAATTTGTATAGCTACTAGTTTCTACATTGTACGCATTTGATTAGAGGATAAGTAGTCATAATCTCTAATGGTCTAGACCGGATAGGGAGAGGTTTGGAGTGGCCTAACAATGACTACGGATGTCTGCTCAGGACAACTATAACTCATACAACTATAGGGTTTTGCAGGCGACCAATTACTTCGTTCCTTTGCTTAGAGCGATATGGGCTGCTCTTGCGAACGTGGCACGGCGGTCGGCCCTAACCCTCCACAAAGCGGCTTGTTGGGAAATTCTTAGCACGAGGTAATACTATACTAACATGGTTCTATCCCCTTTAGACCTTAACTGAGTCATTCGAATCTTATATGAATCTTCTAAGAAACGATTCCTAACCTTGTAGGTAAGTTTACATGGACTTAGCCAATCACGAAAACTTGTACCTGAGCATTTTATAGGAGTAGGCTGGGGTGTTAGCCCCGCCTCTAAGCATATCAGGTCCCTTCCTTAGGGTACTTACGGGTCTATTTGACCTGTGAATAGTGGGATAGCTTCTGGGCGACTGTGTTCTGAATCAGCTATTTGGTAGTAGCGAACTAGATGGTAGGCGTCTCGGTTACTAGACAACCTTAGCGCGGGCGATTCACAAAGTATGAGCATCCCATCTAAACTTCGGCAGCGGGCGTGAGGGTACACCAATGGCCTCTAGGCGTGCTTCAGCGATAATATAGGCGCCAAGGCGGTAGTTATATCACCTAGGCGCACTGGCACTTCAGCTTACTAACTCCCGGACTCAATAACTATCCCACGAACTTCTAAGGTCAAGGCCGACAATAAAACATCCAATTTTACTAACACAATGAACTTGCAAAGCAGGAGTTCTTACGATGCTTCTAGCGTGTGTCACCCTTAACATGTTCCTTCTCGATAAGGATCTTTTATGTATGATCTTTATATATTTTTTAGTAGCTAACCAAAATATATGTAACCGTAATCTACGATAGCGAGATAATCATAACATATTGGATCATTATCGTTTAAAACATAGGTCAAATCACTATACGACAGAATAACGCAAGGAATAAGCCTTTAGCATACCTCAGATGTCGATTCCCATTTAACTAGCTAGTTTAAGCTTGCAATTAGTGGTTTCTCCCGAGTGTAACCATTATGTGGAAAGAGATAGAATTAATTTCAATATTAAACTCGACAAATATCAACTTTCGATAATAGAATTAACTATAATTCAACTTCAAATAACTAGGCCGAAAATCTACTATTTCTCGAGGATTTCAGAAGGAAGTGCTTACCTAATGCCTATGGCCGGTAGGAATCAATTTGGAGCAATTTTGAAAACTTTTGCAGGCGGAGTTCTGGTTTGCGAGGGTACGAGAAATAATAGTAATGCTTCCTAGGAATAAAACTTGTTACCCCGAAGTTAATTTGAGATTTGACGGCATTTAGTGACGTAATCGGACAAAAATATATTGAAAAGTCGGTTGTCGCTTTTCGGCCGAGGAGTCTTTTGAAAATGATGTATAATTGAACTAGGATGGTATATATCTATACATAGAGGCGGTAAGTGGGCGCCTCACGCTGCCCATCATGCGAAGGAGTCTTCAGCGCGCCGCGTTTCCCCGCTGCATTGATGTTGTAGTAAGCCGCCTCCCAAAGTGCCGGTGTCTTTGGCGCGTACGCAACGCTTTTGTGCGGCTGGCCTCGCTCGACCATGCTTAGGATTTTCATATGCGTCAAGCTCTTACCAGTCATAAATCACGCATACGGCAATAATCGATAATATTTTACGGGGGTGTAACATCCTTCTCCCCTTAGAAACATTCATCCTCGATTGTTATCCTTAGGCTTAAAGGAGTTAACTCCCTAAACTAATATTTAGAAAAAATTTGGCGGTCTCCTACGTATTATGGACTGTCCAGATCGCTTTGAAACGCAGAAAAGTCCAACATAGGCGCCTTGCGGGGACGCTATAAACAACTATTTCATCACAAAGAGGTAACCGGCTAAACAGTCTTGATAACATAAGCAATAAAATAACAGTTGAATAATAACATCACCTTAACTATAATCGAATCAATCTTGGAACAAGTAGATATATTTAGACCTACATGTCATCCTCGGCTTCGGGTCATCTCTTCTTTTCTTCCTCCTTCCTCCATAGTACTTCATGGAGGCTACATCTTTAGCCCTTAACCTACGAACTCTTCGATCTAGTAGCAGCCCATGGAACCTCTTCGTAGCTAACTCCTCGGTAACCTGAACGTCCTCAAATATCATAACTCGGGATGCCACACCCTTTTGCCACATTGACACGTGAAGGAGTTTGGATGGACAATTTCTTCTAGTTCGGGCGGTTACAAGCTCTGTCTGCTAGAGCTATTCTCCGAAGTTCGGTATGGGCCAATAAATTTGGGGCTAGGCTTTCCCTTCTTATTCGATCTCATAACGTCCTTTGTTGGAAAGGTTTTGAATACCCAATCCTTTACTTCAATCCTTAACTACGTATGCCACATTACCTAGAGTAGGAAGACTTCCGACGACTCACGGATTGCCGATACTATTTTCTTGGTAAGTTTAACTTTTTCCGTCTACTTTGTTATAATATGCCACTGGTTCAACTACCTCTAATTTATCTTCTTCAGGTCATCATATAGGGGACCTATATATATATATCTCCTAGCATCTAAATCGGGTGCTCTGCTTGTACTGCTGGGGAGTAGGAAGTCATGCTCGCATCAACTTGCATCCCAATCTATCCTAACACCTCCGAACCCGGTGTGTTGTGCCTCTCCCTTGAAATTTATTAGATACTTAGGCTCCACGCAACAAATTACTTCTTAAACATTTAACTCGGAATAGCCTTTAACTTAATATCGACTACTTTCCAACTCGCTTGCAGGTAAGACCATCTCTTGAATTGGCTGCTCAGTTCTACAAATGTCCAGGCCTCCCTGGCTAGTCATTAGAGTTCTATGCTATGACTCAACGATATCTTCCCCTCTTCCCATGCGTGATTTAGGTCTCTCTTTACGACCTGATGTGTATTTTCATTAACCTGCAGGTGAAGGGAGTATGACGTGGTGCATCTTGTATAGTGCGCTACTTGAAGTCTATGCCTTAGAACACGAAGCGGAACCTCTAGGTCTCCTTGACTTCGTCCTTATTATCTTAAGGACAATAACTCCCTCTTGTTCCTTGTCCTTAGGTTGTACTAGGTTAGAGCCTCTGTATTGCCACTCCTTTACCTTCCACGGGTGGTGATATTGCACCATTCTAGATTACAACCTCCTTATGCGTGCTTTAATCGGCCAGATGCTTATTTCTCGACATTCGGCGGTGGCCCCATGCTCACAATCAATCTACTTCAGCCTGGAGGTGATTAACACCATCGGGAGTCAGATACTCATGCCTTTTCCCTTTAGCTTCCCTTAGGCGAGATCGAGGTTCATGCCCTCTGCCTCATATTATCAAGATATTACTAACCAAGTCCTCGACTGAATCCTTCACTTGTATGCGGGCCTATTTTGTGTTCCTTATGATCTGTGTCTTTTCGACATAATAAACTAGGGCCATAACCATTATCTTATAGGTATGTCCTATCATCATTAGCACCTTTGCGACAGAATCGGCCTATTTACGACTGAACTATCTTACATTCTTGAGGTTGTGCTTATGGACTCCCACGTGTACTCAAATGCTACTAGCAATCTTATCTACCCTCCTACCTTACTACCATAAAGGTCTAGTCAACTTATGTAAACACTAGGGGCCTCACCCATCTTCTAACACTTTTCAGAGTCAACGGATCAACCCTCCTTTACTATTTACTCTAGACATCATCGCCTCAATACTTATACTCTTTGTTATCTTTGAAAACAAGGCGGGAGGCGGAAGATAGCCATTTCTTACTACAATAGAACAAGGGTATGGAATTGTACAACATCTGAAGGGTTGGAGATAAGAATCCCGCAATTTCCCCTTCTTTCGTACCCTCGAGGTAATCAACATTAGTATAGCCACTATCTAATCCTATATATCCATTAGATAAGTCAACTCGTATATATACCATCCTCGACCTCTTACTGCGAGGCTATGGTAAAGGCCAGGGTGTGTTGACATATACATTGCTTTATAAAGTTTACGGTGCCCCGAGAGGGTAGGAGGATTAAAGACATTTGCCTCGCCTTTAGGTGGTTATTCTAGCGTGGAACTTCCAGCTGGTGCCCTCTCTGGCTGCTGGCATGGTGACTTAGGCTAGCGCGAATGCGCCCGTATCAAACATTACTACAGACATACATAACAATAAAATTTAGGGACTCATCTCTATATAACTGGAAACCTATAAAATGATGAGAGAGAAAGGGTAACTATGCTATCATGCCTCGTATCCTGCTTTGCTTATATAATATGGTGCACCACGTATTTATAAGCAAAGACTCTATTAGACACGGCTTCTGCGAGATTCCTGGGATACGACGCGCTACGTGCCAAGTTTGTCATGCCCCGCGCTTAGAGGCATGATTGGCACCTAATGCCATCTTGGAATGCGAGGCGACAGGTGCGAGACCTGAGACACCCTGCGGTGCGTACCCAGTGACTCAAATTCAAGAAAAGCTGCTATATCTCGGTACATGAAAACACAATCTCGAAGCTTGAGCAAGGTCATACGACACCTTTAAAAGAAAACGGCTAGTCAACCAACATACATCAATAGGGATCCTATGCGGGCCGACAAGACCACCATGTTGTCTAGTATAAAGAAAAGGGAAATAAGCATCTATACTAGGCCCCCACAGTAACACATAAAAATAGGACATACATGGAGCCAGCACGACCAACAACGGCAAACTATTTGGGTCCCATAGTACGCGAAGCCTCTCAGAATACAAATAATGGTAGGACGGGGGCCCGGCCTCACCCAAATGCCATATATTTGAAAGGGCGCCAATTTATACAACTTTGGCAACTCCAAATTAGTGGAGAGCCAAGCTGGCTACGAACAACTACTCATGAAGATCACAGACTCTGTCTGTCTAAACTGCGGGCAAGTAATGCGGTGCCCATGTAGTTAGGCGTCGATTACAATATGTCACCCAGATATGTAAGAGCAGTCATAAAAAGCTAAATGGAAGGGCGCAAAAAGGCGAAAGTCGGTAGAAAGAGGGCGGAAAGAATTAACCACAAGTAAGAAAGCTTTCTTATTCATAACTGCATCTAGTAAATATACATGTATACAAGGCTATGACTACATGTCTTATATTCACCAAGCTATAGCTAGCCGGAGACAAGAATACAAACAGAACCTAACTTGGCCCATGCAGCTTTGAAGGTACAAGCAACACAAAAACAAACTACGGGACCTCCATAAGCTAGAAAAGTACACTTCAATCTATATGCCCCTATCCAGGTTCTGTGACTCTCTTGGTTCTATAGCCGTCCCTACACATTGTCCTGGTGCCACCAGGCCCGAACTTGGATTAAATGCGGTTGTAGTTGTGCAGAGTACGGTGGACTCCTGATAAACGCACCACGGGAACTAGGCTTGATGGTCGATGCCCGTCGCATAAAATAATAGTCCATCCATGGAATGGTACATGTGTGGACCTTGGGCCTGCACGCCGTCCCTTGGAATGACATATCGCTCCTTGGAGCAACTTCATATAGCCTACGCGGCGATGACATAGCTAACCCAACCTAAATTGATGTGGAAGGCTCTAGGTGAGGGAAATCCCTCTTAGATGTGCTATCTTGATCTCAACCTAGCCACTCAAAGGCGTATCGGCCTTTGTGCCTATGGAAACCGTTGCACGCCCTAGAATAATCTATAAGCTACTAGGGGCACACACCGTGTCTTGCATTTGATTAGAGGATCACATTAAAGTGATCATAATCTCTAATGGTCACAAACATAGGATAGAGGGCGAAGTGCGGAGTGGCCTAACAATACTTTGGATGTCCTTCTCGGACAACTATAACTCATATGCAACTATAGGGTCCCCGGGCGACCAATTACTTAGTTCCTTTGCTTCGACGACTATAGGGTTGCTACTAACCAAACATGCTTTTGGCGGTCGGCCCCTAACTCTCCGGAGGAAGCTTGTTAAAATTCTTAGCACGAGGGTATCTTTTGTACTAACATGGTTCTAGCCCCTTTGGACATAACTTGATTTGGATCTCATATGACTTTTACGGATGATTCCTAATGTTGTAGGTGATTTACATGGACTTAGCCACTCGTGATGGAAACACAGTACGTGAGCATCTTATAGGAGCCGGGATCAGGTGGCCCCGCCTCTAGCTGGCAATAAGGTCCCCTTCCTTGAGGTACCCATGGGTCTATTTGACACGAGCAGTAAGGATGGCTTCTGGGTGACACATTATGTGAACATTAAGTTAACTAGTAGTAGCTAACTAGATGGTAGGTTTGTCACTCCATTCACTAGACAACCCTAGCGCCACTGATTCTAAAGTACATGGCCATCCCACTAACTTCTATCCACAGGGCGTGGGTCGCCAATGGCCTCTGGGCATGCGCCAAGCGAGTAGTTATGTCGCTGGGCTGCGCCTATGCTGTTCAACTTACTAACTTAGGCCCGATAAGTATCCAGAGCTTCTAAGATTACAGGCTTGACAATAAAATATCCAATTTGCTAACACAATGAACGGAAAGAAAAGAGGAGTTCCTACGATACTTCTAGCGTGTGTCAGCCTTAACATGTTCCTTCCCGACAAGGTTTATAAGTTTTCTAGAAGCTAACCATGACATATGTAATTGTAATCTACTAATAGTAGCTAATCACGACATATAGAATCATTTATCTCGTTTAAAACATAGGTTATATCACTATACGATGAGAATAACTAGAGCGATTAAGCCTTAACATGGCTCGAATCACTTAAGTTCCCATTTAACTAGCGACTTTCGGCTTGCAATCGGTGGTTTTCTCCCATTGTAACCTTTATCTTTGAGAGAATAGAACTAATTTCAATATTAAACTCTACAAATATCGATGCTTTGATAATAGATTAACTATAATCCAACTTGAATAACTCAAATTGAAAATCTATAATTTTCAGTTCGGAAAAGGGAGAAGTGCTTAACTAATACTGTTGGCGGGTAGGAATCAATTTGGAGCAATTCGACAGCTTTTGCTAGTGGAGTTTTGTTTTTGAGCTAATTTTCAGAAATAACTCAGCGTAATGCTTCCGTAGGCCTAGAACTCATTACACAGTTAATTTGAGATTGGATGGCGTTTGGTAGCATAATCGGATGAAAATATATTGAAAATTGCGTTCTCGCTTGTTTAATAAGGGACTCTTTTGAAAATGACTTAGAATTGAACTAGGATGATATATATATATACATATAGGCGGTGGGGCAGGGGTGCCTATGACGCCCATCGCGCCAAAGTGTGGCGCGCCCCTTGTGCCTGCCCTGATGTTGCGGCGCCACTGCGCCTCCCAAGTGCCCGTGATGCAGCGCGTCAGCGTAGCCGTGCGGCCTAGCCTCACCCAAACCCTTCTTCGAGGCTTTTTCCATACCGTCAAGCTCTTCTTTCCGTCTTAAATCCATGCATACGCCTAATAGCCGATAGCATTTTACGAGTGCAACAACCAAGACCTTTAGCCTCAAGATGAATTTCATCTCATCAAGGACCTGAAAAATAATTCTTTCCAACAATATCAAGAGTCACAAACTCAATCTTTGATAAGTTTACATAGTTAAAACTATCACAAGAAAAACACTTGAGTTAATATCACGAATAATAAGACAATAATGATATTCTTGTTTCAAGCACCTCATGATATAACAGCGGTAATTATAATAAACTATGTGACCACTGCTTTAAACGAAATTTTACATGTATAAAATGTAAAATAATTCAAACACATAATCAACAAATACTTAAAGTTAACCCGTCAATGATCATTTTGTTCATAAATTTGATAAACATATATAGTGAAGCATTTTACTTGATTGACGTAATCATTACAAAAAGATGAAAAATCAATATGTTTAATCCTTGGAATTGGTAAAGTAAGATGTCACTACTTATGTAAATAGGCAATATATATTATCTAGTTTTATGTTAGCCAAGCATGAAACAAACTTAATAAAGTATTAACTTGCATTAGTACGAATGAGATGGTTTCTACTAATGCCAGTATCCATAAGTATTAGTGAATATGAAATCGACAATAACATGAGATATAAGAATCATTGTTAATGTTGAGAGCAATAACATAGTATATGAAAGATAAGACAATGAAACGTAGAAAGAAATCAATTATTGCGATAACCTTAAATCATGAATGAAACTTAGATATGATCTACTTCGTGAAGGCGGTTAGATACACGTGTTGATAACATGTTATAAAAGTTATATAATTGCAAAAGAAACAAAAGAAACAAACTAAGAACTTTGTAGAGAGGAGAAGATATTATATTTATATTTTCTCTTAGTATGTCTAATAGATGAAAACATCCTCATATTTATAGAAGGAATAATTCTTAGTCACCAAGTAAAGAAATTAACTTGATTTATTTCCAACTACTTTTTAACTAATGGTTATACTCTAACTAGTTCTAGTAACTAGTTCTTGCTCTTCAAATAATACAAAATGGACATACATATTTTTAATATATTTTACAATAGCCAAGTATATTTATCCTTTTTTTTTAAAATTATTTTTCTTCTCCTTATTAATAGCATAAAAAATATATTTTCTTCAAATGCCTCTCAACTTATTTTCCTTAATTTCCACATTATCTCCTTTGTTCAACTTAATCCCTTTCCTTTTCATCCAAGTGATCTCTTTCTAAAGTGTCCTAGAAATCGAGATCAAGTATTATCGAGCTCACAATAAACGAAAAAAAGACTATATAACAGTTTATGAGAAAAAACATGACTAAAGTATTAAAGGGGCTGACTATAGGATATTATGCACAAGTGCAAAAAATCTCGAGTAAAAATTATGGCTTAACAAAGTAGTACATGTCATCTCCGTCTGCTTATACAATCTGTTCCACTTTGTATACATCTTGAGATAGTTTTAGATACCTATATAAATACATGGAAGGCAACTAAACCTTACTACAGGAGTACACATGACTCAAAATAGTTTTTATGACCCTCTAGTTGACAACATAATAAAATTAGGTGAAGTTAACTTTTAAGCCAGATTTAAGTCTAGAGTCAAGTGAAGAGCCTACGTGTGCTTAACTAGAATGGTCTACATTTTCATGAGAGGCGTGTTTATGAGAGTTACCTAATATTGTCTATGATGAGCCTAGGTTGAATGCCAACATTTGAATAGCAATAGGGTTCTCTGCTAATCCTACTCCTAATGACTAATTTTCCCTCAAGGCGGTCGTCCTCCATCCTTCATCGGAAAAATACCTATCTATACTTAAACAAAAATCTACCTACAATGGTTAAAGATTCCCTTGGAAACCAAAAAAACCAAGGAATGCGTTGCTACTAGCACTACACATTTACTATACTACTTAGTATTACATGTAACATATATCGTTCCTAAAGAAAAGTAATAAAAATAAAATCAAACCCAAAATAAAAAATAATATAAATATTTCCCGTATGCCTCGGCATGTTACAATCAAAATAAGTATCTTATCACACTTTAAAATTTTTACTTTAACTAATTATAAAAAATAAAATGATAAAAGGCGAAAATCAGAATAATATATCTAGTTATTTGACTCATTGTCGATGGAGCAAGTGCATTTTATCTTCTCTCCTTTGTCTTGGTTAGGCACAAGCTCTTCCCTCCCTCCTCATGTACCATATGTTGGGGCATGGGAATCATAGTGAAGGCTCCTCTTTAAAAATTTGTCCTCACCGCACATTTGTTTTTCATGCTCATTAACTAGGTAATGCTCATCCAAGGTGGTCGACTCCTCGAAGTGGTGGATACACTCCCAACGTTAATAACAAGTGCATCATCCTATATATATAGGAATTGTAACTATCATCTCAAGTATTGCATTCAGCGGCGATCAACATCTATCCATGAATCTCCTCCAAAGATCTTACCCCCAACACTGGCGAAAAGTGGCATCCTCCTAGCGATTTCATATGACCTCGAGTGACGAGTGAAGATTCTCCCATAATAGAACTCGGCGGTGCCTTCATGTGGCAGCGCGTCATTACGTTCATAATGTAGCCCAAGTGCACTTTCTTTTCAATCATCAACGTGTAGATAGGCACACTCTATCTTCAGGTGATAATGGTAAGAACCTGCTAGAGCATAACCTAGTATGACTTTTACCACCTCAGAAGGCCCTTTTGGTCAAGTGTGCCATGGATAAGGTCTTGTGTGTGTTATCATCCTTGTGGCCCACTCATATAGCATTTGAATATCTACCACTTAGCACATGCCGAGATTTCTCCTATAGGGAGGTTAGATGTCATCACACTGAAGTTCATTTGGACCCCAAAATTCCATAAATCTACACGGATCGTCTACCTCAAATGTCACCAAAACCCCACACTTTCACCTCATTAGGATCTCTGGTAGCATCCCATTATGTGTAGAACTCCACCACATGAGATTGATTACACTCCTTCGGGATCTACAAAAATAAACATGAGTCCCTTCCGGTGAATTTATTTCCAAATAACACGACACTCTACCTTGAGTCTCTCCTTAATCTAAACCTCTATCATATAATAAATGAGTTTGAACTTCTTGAACCATATTAAGCCATGATTTTCGCATTTTAGTCCATATTTGTGGACTAGAAGTTCAACTAGAAGTGGCTCTTTTTGTTTGCCATAGGAGACCCTACTATTCTATCCTTGTTCCATTCTAGTTCTCTTTTTCATTGGGCAGCTGACTTTGCCTTTGCCCTTTGCAGCAACATCATTTTGACTTGGGTGCACCATTGTACCTATAAAATATCGATATGTTATTTTTTTCCAAATAATATGGCTTGGCAAACCAAGTTACAAGAGATTGTCAAGTACATTGAAAACTTAGTTGCTAGAGTGGTGCTACTAGTCATGTCAATGGTGGTAACTTTTCTGACACCTCTAGCTTCGAATTCCGAAGGTCTAAAGGTCATGTCAATGGTTACTCAAACTTTCCCATGGCAATGCTTTGTTATTTACTAGAGTCTATTTATACTAGCATGACTTTTCACACCCATAATCGGGTTCCACTCCACGCTACTCTCTTTATGCTCACCCAAAAACTAATATTTTTTAAGACGGTCATCATCCATCTATCATTTGAAAATACTGCCCATGAATATTTCTAGGGGCATTTTATCGAACATGTGGCATGCACAATATTGCTAAGCAAGTGTTTTGGTATCAACAGAGTCTACAAGATCTCCCTCACACATAATTATTAACTACCAACTAATTTCAACAAGATTATTCCAATCCACATACCTTCACTACAATTCCACCATAACTTTAACTAAAAGAGAATCATAACTTAGTGTAGAATCAAGTTAATAACTCTACTATTTCTTCAATATTTACACTATCAAGTATAATGGGGAATGAGTGGTGGGGATGACATTTAATTTACAAAAAGTGATTGAGAACAACTTACCAGAGTCTTTGAATATAAAGCTTGAGAGATTAGGGGAAAACCTTGAGTTGGTTTGAACTTGTGGAAGTGAGGATGAGGGAGAAGAATTTGGTTTAGGGTTTTTTATAAAAGGTATGGGATGGTTGGCATGAAAACTAAAAAACTCTTCTCTTGCTTACCTGCCTCGTGGAGCAAGGTTGGGTCTTGCTTTGAACTTCTCCTCGTGAGGTCCATAGCGAGGCTGGAGCATTTTCATGCCTTAGAAAAAAATTCAAAATTTGATCCCAATGATTTACTTATCCATGTTCTACCCTATACTTTCACAATTCAAACATGATAAGAAAATTAGGTTGCCTTCCAATTCGCGCCTTAGTTAAGGTCATGAAACGACCACCTCAGGTTCATATGATCAACTCCTGATTTAATGTCGCAGCACGATATTGCACCATGAAATCATCAATTAATTTATAAAATTGTCTTCTGGGTCAACTTCTCCAGCTCAGCATGCTTCAAGCATTGGCCATTTCCCAAGGAAGTATCTGCTCTATCTTTTTTTATTTTTTCAATTCAACTACTAAACCTAAAGCTTTCTCTTAGAACGTTAAGAGATAAGTAGGGACTCTGAGCCCATATCAACCATTGTGATGAAAAATAGTTCTTCATAAATGGCCAGAAGGTTGAGAGCTTTGTAGACGCCAAACACCTCTATAATGTCATGAGCTCTCATTGTCATTTGCTCTATAACCACATCTATCTAGGCATTTGCTATTGCCAAAAATAAATGTCCCAAATTAAAGGAAATTTTTGGCTCTAGATCAAAATCTAGAATCAAAAGTCCACTGGAAATATCAAGGACCCTCCATTTGCACTAGGACATCCTTAGGTCTGGCCAGTGATCTATCATCCAGTTGCAACATAATAGTGGTTGGACATGGTACACCCAATCCTAATATCTCAATAATAGATTAAAGCACCAAGTTAATTCTTGCCCCCAAGTCATACAAAGCTCTGGATATCACCTTCTGTCCTATCGATATTTAAATTATGAAACTACTCGGATCCTTCAACTTGGTGGGTAATTCGTTGCGTATTCTTGAAGTGCACTCCCCAGTCAATACAATTGTGGAATATTCTGCCAACTACCTTTTGTTCACAATGATGTCCTTGATGTACCCAACATATTGAGGGATTCACTTCAATATATCAATAAGGGGAATATTAATATGGACCTGTTTGAGCAGGTTTAGGAACTTAGTGAAAGATGCTTCCTCCTTATGTTTCTTCAGTCTTTGTGGGAACGGAGGAGGTAGTGTGGCTGCCGCTGAAACTGGTAGTTGATCTACCTTCTCGTTATCAATCTCTTCTTTTGCCTTATCATCTTTAGACCCACCTTCTTAGGTATCATTTTTTTTCTTTTTATTCACTTCTTAGTGTAATTACACTACGCTGCTTTAGATTGGGGTCTATATCACTAGGAAGGCATCCCCTTAGCCTTGTATTTTCTCATATTTGCTACTATTTTATATTCCTTTTAAGCAATTCTCCCATACCGCTTGACTGGTTGTAGGCCCAATTACCCTGTGATTGCTGAAAATTTTGTTGCCCATGTTGTCTGTACTGATTCTGATTTTAGTTTCCACCCTACGAAATTTTAGGTGGTTACTCCAGCTGCTGGAATTTTCTACGAAATTAATCGATTCCAAATTCGCTCTACACATATCTATTGAATGGTCACTCCACATAACTTAAAAATATTGTGCTTATCATACCAGCTAAAAATAAGGTTGGGCTTGGTCCATAAGTATCCTGGTGATTTGGTTTATGTTGTCTCCCATCGTAGCCACTTGAGCAAATAAGGTTGTCATGCCATCTACTTTTAACATTCCAGTAGCCTTCTTCATTATGCTCCTGCCTCCATCATCATTCTACTTTGAATTTCTCTGGGATAACTTATTCAATAAAAGACAAAGTTCATCTTATGTTTTTTCAAGGGCCTACCCACTTGCTGCCAAGTCTAGCAGGATCTTGGTGTGTGGATCCAAGCTTTTGATAAACGTGTATGCTAGCACCTCCTTGGTCTGGTGATGGTGCGGACAATCTCTTAATAGGATTTTAAATCTTTTCCATGTCTTGTATAATGTCTCCCTTCTCTCTACCTAAACCCTATACTCTCACTCACTAATCTCGCAGTCTTCTCAAATGGAAAGAATCAACGAGAAACTTCTTTGCCAAATTAGACTAAGGAGTGATAGAGTTTGGGGCTTAAACTTTAGCCATCTCTTGGATTTGCCCAGAAGGGAAAATGGGAATAGTGTGAGTCTCACATAGTCGGTTGATACTCCTATGGTGGCATAAATGTGTGTCACTGATCTCCAAAAAATTTTGGATGTGCTGTTGCGGATTTGCATAGGAAAACTTGTAAAATGCCCAGTTGTATGTAGGAGTTGAACCATGTTATTCCTTCAACACCCACCCTTCAACAATCACAGACTTCTAAATGCTTGAATTCGTATTGCCCACGAGTTTTACTACAATATCGTGCACTACCATAGGGGCCTCATCTTCAGGTGCCATATTAGTGAACTGCTCAATTAGATGTTGTTCTCATCTCTGGTAGTGAAAGTATCTCTTAGGCTTTGGATGGAAATCTTTTAGATTGCCTCCACTGAGACTGCGTCGCATCAAAATCTAGCATCTGCAAATATGATAGCTAAGATAAAGTTGTTAAATCTTAATAAAAAATACACTAATAACAAAATCTCTAACTTTATCAATTTTGAGTTGCTGGCAACGGTACCAAAAATTTGTCGCATTAAAATGCACACGCAAGTGCACATAATTGTATAAATAACAATGATATAGAGAATTGGTTATCAAATCCACATGGACTCACAATTGACAAAAATTAAGTATAAGCTAATGTTATTCAATTGACAAGTGTTTTCCCAAAGAGTTAGTTTTATAGTTTTTTGTAACCTTATAATTAAGAATAAATAAATTAAACGAATGATGGATATTTTCTTAGAAATAGAAATAAGAGAGAAATTTCGGGGCTATGACATATTTTCACATTCATGTTTATGTCTCATTTTGTTAATATGCAAATGTTTATCAAGATACTAGTTCACAGGGTTAATATTATAGTTATGACTCTCTCAAGTCTCTAACCATCCTCTTAAGTTATTCACATGACTATCTCTCTGTTACATGCTTGTAATAAGTATGCATTTAACCTCTTGTATTTGAACTAAGTAGGGTGAATTGTCCTTGAGTGCAAAGGTAGAAGGAAGCTTGACTGCAAGATCCACCCGTCAAGCAGGGACAAAATCTATTCTAGCCACAAATCCTTTCTTTCAGAAAGGTTCCTACTTAGTTGACCCTCGTTATATCTCAACTTTCCTCTCTCGAGTTTCTAAGAGAATATGAGTGTACCCTAATGGCTACGACTCAACTAGATAGTGAGTACAAAATTAATTAAATAATCTCTAATGATAAAATAAGCATAATCAACTCAAATTTATACACAAACACTCATGCTTACTACATAAACCTAGAATAAGGGTGTTTATCCACTCATTTTTAAGTTACAAATGTGTTTAATCATGTACGGTTCCATGACATGAAAAGAAAATGAGAAAAGAAAGTAATGCTTGGTTGAGAAGCTCCATTCTTGTACTTCTACTCTAAAAAATATCAGATTTTCCTTCAAAAATGACTAAGGGTCCCTTTTATACTAAGTGGAAACTATTAAAAAGCTCGCTCTCAGCCTCACTCTGAGGTCTTGATCTAGTTCCACACTTAGCAAATATTCAATCTCATCCAGAGTTAGGCTTGCGAGGCGACCTCTAGAGCGAGGCTTGGACTTGATTTTTACCTTGCTCCACGAGGGACATCAAATTCCTTCATACTTGGTCACTTTATTAGAGTTTTTACTTATAAAATGAGCAGAACACTTCCATTAGTTCAATAAAGTGACAATAAGAAATAATTAGGTGTATTTAGCTTCTTTGCTCTCAAAATAAGGCATAAATAAGGGTAAAATATGGTTAATAGATGTATAAATATGCCTAACATCAAAGATAAAATATATAAAAGTAAAAATATGTCATTTCTTAAAAACTAATTAAAATTATATTATACAAATTGAGACAAAGGGAAAAATTAGTTCCTCTACCCCCGCCCCTTCCCCTTTCTAATTAGGAATATTTATTAGTTGCAGACAAGAAAGTGAATGAACAAGTTACCGGCTCTCGTTCCCCATTTTATCTAGGATATCATTAATGTATAAGATGAAAATCAAACAGGATACAAGGTCAAATTAGAAAACGGCACATGGAAAACAGGACAAGTCGGATGTGACTCAATAAAAGTAAATCTTTGACACCTTTCTTAAATATGATCAGAAAGAGCAATCATATTTGTGGAAGACTCATATTCGAGACCTGCATTATATTAATAAGCCCTTCTAGGTATGAAAGCATGTGACCCGACACTAAGCTGTGACCGATCCGAATAAGGTCAAAACCCATTATCCCTGAAGGATATGTTAGCTTCCCTAACCATTGTGCAACAAGAACAACATTGACCTTATGGGATACAGTGGGCATAAGATTAACATATTGTGCTCCTAAGGTTTAATTATAAGTAGTACCTTAATTTCTTGTTGTAAGCCATCTAAATTTTATTCATTAACTAGAATTATACTCAAACTTTCTAATCTTATAACCTCAAGATCTCATAGTTCTGAAATACAAGAATCCCAAACTCTTTTTGGGGACACTGCCAGTCAGCCATGTAAAAAATTAGGCTCAATTCACTTTTATTTCCATATTGTCATTATTTTTTACTCGTTATTTCTTTATTTTATCAATTTTCACTATCAAAGTAAACTAGTATAAGCAAGCATTTTATTTAGTCATTCAATCTGTGTTTTCTTAACTCACGTCTATAAATTCAACTATATCGATTTAAGAGTAAATAGTTTGACACCCACTGTGGGAATAGAACAGTTGTGGTATTGTTTTGACCTGTTAATTCTTTGCTAATTTGATTTAAATTATTTAGAAAGAAAATCGATCACTATGGATCGTGATGAAGGAAATCCTCAATTTGATGACAACTAAAGCAATGACGATTTACCATTGAATGAAAAAGATGTCGAGTATCACCCAGAATAAATAAGGAATGGTCAACCAAAGACTAGACCTTATATAAAAGTAGGGATTCAACTCCTATCCATAGGGGAGAGCATAACCGCCAAACTGTGAGGAGTCGTACCCTCGATAACTTGGAAGTTTCCAAGGAGGATGAAAGCAACCAGAATTATAGGAATGGATTGGACCTAGCAGAGGTGATCAAAATCTTGAAATCACAACAAAATCAGATAATAATGACCAAATGATTTCACAACTTCAGCAAGTGACAACGACATTTTCAAACAATGCAAATTAGGCAACTTTGTGCTACTTAGTGTTATTCTAGTAAAGGGGACTCCAGGAAATGGTTAGAATGATTTAGGTATCGAGTTCCAACTAAACAATAGGGGGAGAGGTGGGTGCATAAGTAGAAACAAACAAATATGCCTTTTTAGGGTTGAGTTCATAAAGTGTGCTAAATAAATCCACCCTCATGGATCAAATCCCAGGGGATCCTCTGGTACTTAAAGGACCAGATTCAAAAAAGTGCACTCAGTTGTTGTATAAACAAGTGTAATACTGATGTTGATCCTAAAAAGGTTCAAGATGCCAAAATTTTCCAAATACAATAGAACCATCAATCCACATGAGCACATAACGACATACACCACCACTACCAAAGGGAAGGATCTGGATCCTGATGAGATTGCATCAGTTTTTATTTAAAAAAATTTCGATGAGACACTTATTAATGAAGCTTTGACTTGGTTTTCTCTTTTATTTGATGATTTTATTGACTTATTTGTCATGGTTGCAAATGCTTTCATAAAGGCCTATGTTAAAGCCGCAAAGTACAAGAATGAAAGGAGAATATCTTTAAATAAGGCAAAGGTAGCAGGAAATTACTCCGAGATTACGTGGCTAGATTTCATATAGAAAGAATGACAGTACCCTCAATTCAGGATGAATAGGCAACACTGACTTTCTCTCGGGGACATAACCCATTGAGTTTGGATGATTTGTCGAATTTGATAGCATATAGGAATTATCAATATAGATATGAAATGACATATACAACTGGTACCGATTGAAGATGTGCATAGATAATGACCAAGCGAATCTTTTGATGTAGGTTGGATATGCAAATTTAGGAAGTGGCACATGGAAAATAGGATAGTTCGGATGTGCAGAAAAAGTAAATACTAAACACCTTCCTTAAATATGATCAGAAGGAGAAAAAGAGATATGAAAAGGGAGGTTCATCGATTAGCGATAAAAAGAGATTTGGAAAGGGAGGTTCATCGATTAGCGAACCTACAAGTCTGTATCTTGGACTCTAATATAGACACACAATTTGATATATTCTATCTATTTAGGTTCTATGAAAATGTACCACTACCTCAAAGATGTTTATCGATGGAATAATATGAGGAATATTATGGACTTCATGGTGAAGTAGGCAAACTGCCAACAGGTTAATGTTGAGAATCAGAGAACCGGTGGGCTGACATAAAATATAGAGCTCCCAATGTGAAAATGGGAGATGATAAATATGGATTTCTGATAGGGCTAACATGACTCTGTTTGAATGATCATTGAAAGACTTAGTAAGTCAATGCATTTCTTGTATATTAAAACTACTAATATAATGGAGGAGTATGCCAAACTATATATCATGAAACTTTTAGATTGTATGGGACCCTGATTTCTATTATATCTGATTGATGTGCTTAATTTATAGCAAACTTTTAGAGGTATTTCCATAAAGGTTTAGGTACCCGAATTAATTTTAGTACCGCTTTCCATCCTTAGACTAACAGACAGGCCGAGGATAAAGATACAAAGGCTTAAGGATATGCTAAGGGCTTGTGTCGTGGACTTTAAGGATAATTAGAATGATCATTTGCCTATTATTGAATTTTATTGTAACAATAATTATCACACCAATATCAAGATGACATTGTCCAAAGCCTTGCAGGGATGGAGGTTCAGGTCTCCTGTAGGGTAATTTGAAGTTGGTGAGACAAAACTATTGGAAACATCCTTCTTCACCATGCTATGAAAATGTTAAGTTGATTTATTAATGGTTGAAGATGGCTCAGAGTCGCGAAAAGTCCTATTCGGACATGCGGTGTAGGGATTTGGAATTCAGAATTGATGATTGGATATTCCTAAAGATCTCACAAATAAAGGGCTTTATGTATTTAGAAGAAAGAAAACCTTTGTACCAGATCCATCGCTCCGTATAGAATCTTGCGAAGAATCGGTCAGGTAGCCTATGAGTTGGAATTTCTATCAGAATTGGATTTGGTGCACCTATATTTCATGTGTCCATATTGATAAAGTGTGTGGGAGATCCATTCCTTGTTGTCCCTATAGAATACATAGGTGTTAATGAGAGCATGACTTATGAAGAATTCCCTATGGCTATCCTTGATCGCCAAGTTAGCAAGTTGAAGAAAAAGGAAGTAACGTCCATAAAAGTGTTGTGGAGAAACTAAAATAGTGAAAAGGCTGCATGGGAAGCTAAAGAAGATACATCCTCACCTATTTCTTTAACATGCATAGAATGTCTAAGGTAAATATCTTATCCTTACTCCATGTTCCATGAATTTATGTCCAAACTTATGTTATTCATGTTCAATATACCTATGTCACGTTTATGTTCAATCTTAATGTCTCATATGATTAATGCCTACAATTTCTTTTCTTTATATCTTCTATTTTTCACCCGCTATAATGACATTGATATTGTTGAAGGAGAAAAAGGTAATTTTGTGGGAAAATTCCCTTTTCATATTTTAAAAGGCCAAGAAGAATCATATCCATGCGTATTGTTGGTTTCGTCATGTTATGCATGTTGTGATCCCCTGTGAAGCTTGTGAATATGTTTCTGTTTAGTTGGCAGGTGTTTGAAATATTTTGAATAATTTCATTTACGAAGAAAAATTATCTCAAAAATTTTTAAAAAATTTCAGAGTTACTAAATTTGAAGTCATAAAGAGTTGAGAAGTAGGTTGAAAGATAAAAGATGGAATTAATCTCTAAAATAGCTTCCGATTTAACATTCGAGGATGAAAATTTCCAAGGAGGATGTAACACCCCAAAAGTCCCCAAGATTTAAAAATCAGGATTTGGATTATGCTCAACAATCTGCAAAAGTGCCTCAGAATGACTCATCCAACGAGCCGTTGTTAGATCTAACGGGTCGTTAGAGGCAATCGTTGGACGTGCTTCAGAAAAGGTGCCATGTGATGCCACAAGAGGAGGTATGAGTCGTTGTGGGAGACAATGACCCTTTGGAGGCAGTTGTGGTGAGCTTTCAATCTTGGCTACTTGGAGGGAACAAGTCAGGTGACGACTCATTGGTTGCCCGAATGGGTCGTCAAGAGGAGTCTTAGGTTGGAGTCCAGGGTTTCAGGTTAGTGGCGACGGATGGTTGTAGTGGGCCGTTGAAGCTAGCAACAACCCGTGGTCTCGATCGTGGGAAGGAATTTAAGGGTTGGTCCAGTGGGGACGATGGAAGGATTGACGAGTCGTAGGATCAAGTAACGACTTGTCGTGTCAGTCGTTGGATGGATTGCAAGTTGAGGAACCAGTGGAGTCCACGAGAGGTGGTGATGAGTCATTGGTTGAATTAACGACTCTTCCTGTCGATCATTGGTTGAAGAAGCTAAAACTGTGGAGCAGGCCTCAGAAACAACGGATGGCCACCATGAGTCATGGTGAGGACCAACGACTCGTGGTGAGGGTCGTGGTCTCAGATCGGGAAAAATTTTAAGTTTTTTCCAGGGGTATTTTGGTAAAGTCCTACGCTTCCAGTTTTAATATGGCGTCATTTTGGGCTTTTAAGGGACATTTTTGGGGGGTTTTCTAGCCTAACCTCTCATTCCCTTAATTTTCCTTCACTCTCAACATCAAGGATTCAAGGTGCAAGTTTGAGTGGAATTGCTCCTACCATGTATGTGGGTTTTTCAATAAAATATCCTTTATGCCCCAAAATGTTTTATCAAAATCCGATTTCAATTATTCTAGAAAAGCATGACCTAGGGTTTCGATTTATGGGTGATTTATTCTATGTCTTCTATGAATTCTAAAATCCATTAGGATTTCAAGTTAATTATGCTTACAGAATTATTTTATTATCTTGAATTATGTGCTAGGTGGTGAAAATGCATGATTATAGAATCTTCTTCATGAGATGACTTAAACTTTGATTGGGATTTTATTATTGTTCACTCGACTATATTAATAACTCATAACCATGTCTAAAATATGTGAAGATCGTAAGAATTCCCTTAAAAACTAGAATACACGATTTGATTAATATGTTGAGATGAGATTAGAGTTTATGGGCTTGATCGATTGAAAGTAAGTATGTGTTGTCATTATGTTTTCGATGAAACTGTGTTGGATAGAAGGTAAACCTATGATAATGACATAATTATTGTATCTTTCTTATAAATTGGAGTAAATTTTGAAATGGGTTCTATGAAATGAAAATGTATGCTTCTACCATGATCTCGTTGTAAATGGCTAAGGTATGAGTTAAGTGTATTGGCTTTCCATAAATCTAAAATATATGAAACAATGTACCCATGTTAAAGTGTAAATTGGACCTATGGATCCTACATGACCCTATGTTATATGTTGTATGTTATGAACTCGGGACCTGAATGATGTGGAGGTGTGTAAAGTATGATATGAATCTATAGATGTTCGTTAATGTAAGATGTGTGGATTAAATGATGATTTGGTACTATGATGGTATGAATTATGATGATAAAGCATGAGAATGATATTTCAGACTGTTGGGCTTGTTGTTAGTAGAAAGTAGCCCTAACCCTTTTTAAATGAATGTCGTATGATGAAATCAGTAAATGCTCATATTTCTGATTAACTGTAGTAGAATAGCCTTTATGTATAATGTCAGATCAATCCTCATCATGTTCCCCTTAGTCAGTCAGGGACTCTCCATAGCCGAGAATGTTTTCCTTAGTTAGTCAGGAACTCTCCATAGCCGAGAATGTTTCCCTTAGCTAGGCAGGGACTCTCCATAGCAGAGAATGTTTCGCTTAGATCAGTGGGGATTCTCCATAGCCGAGAACGTTTCCCTAGTTTAGTTGGGACTCTCCATAGAAGAGAATGACTCCCTTAGTTTATGTTATCAGTATGGCTTAGTCCTGTATAGTTTAGAATTCAGTTTAAAACATATATAACATAATGAAATGCAGACTCAATTATCAGCAGATATCCGATATAGTGTGTGATACTAGCCTCAACCTCGACTTTCATTAAATGTTCAGTACTTTTCCTTTATGCATGAGATTGAGGATGTTTCCGAATATGAGTTCCGAATGATAGTTTCATGTATATATGTGTATATGACTTAGAAAAAGGCTTGTTGCATTCTAAATCAGTTATATGTTGATGTACTCAGCTATTTCCTTTTTAATACTTGTATGTTTAGTTTGTTTATGTTTCCCCGCATGTTCAGTACATTCCAAGTACTGAACGCATACTTTATGTGGTATATCATTTCATGATATAGATTCAGGTATCTAGACTCAGCCCCACGGGTAAACACGCTCTTTCTTCCATCTCAGCGGATTGTGGTGAGTCCTCATCTCTCAAGAACGAGGTTTATGTTCTTATTCAGTTGTATTTCAGTTTTCAGACTTTAGGAGTTAGTTGGGGACTTATCCCAATAACTCATCAGTTTAGTAGAGGCTTTCATACATGTTTAATCAGATTCAGACTATGTATTATGTTTTTCTAGATTATGTCCTTAAGTTTTAAAATTGGCTCTTAAAGTTAGTTTTCACTCAGTTATGCTTTGTTAGCTGTTTATATTATTAAGTGTTATGCTATGATTATGCCATAGGTCGAATTGGAACCTTTTGGGGTTCCTTGTCCCGTGTTACGACTAGGGTGTAAACTCAGTTCATGAACGAGAATGTTTCCCTTATCCAGGCAGGGATTCGCCATAGCCGAGAATGTTTCGCTTAGATCAGTCGGGATTCTCCATAGTCGAGAACGTTTTCCTAGTTTAGTTGGGACTCTCCATAGAAGAGAATGACTCTCTTAGTTTATGTTATCAATATGACTCAGTTCCTTATAGTTCAGACTTCAGTTTAAAACATATATAACATAACGAAATGCAGACTCAGTTATCAGCAGATATCCGGTATAGCATGTGATACTAGCCTCAACCTCGGCTTTCATTAAATGTTCAGTACTTGACCTTTATGCATGAGGTTGAGGATGTTTCATAATATGATTTCCAAATGAAAGTTTCATGTATATATGTGTATATAACTTAGAAACGGCTTGTTGCATTCTAAATCAGTTATATGTTGATGTACTCAGTTATTTTGTTTTTGTATACTTGTATTTTAGTTTGTTTACGATTCCCCTCATGCTCAGTATATTCTAAGTACTGACCGCATACTTTATGTGCTATATCATTTCATGATATAGATTCAGGTATCTAGAATCAACCCCGCGGATAGACACGCTCTTTCTTCCATCTCAACGGATTATGGTGAGTCCTCATCTCTCGAGGACGAGGTCTATGTTCTTATTCAGTTGTATTTCAGTTTTCAGATTTTAGGAATTAGCTGGGGACTTGTTCCAGCAACTCATCAGTTTAGTAGAGCCTTTCAGACATGTGTAATCAAATTCAGTCTATGTATTATGTTTTGCTAGATTATGTCCTTAAGTTTGAAATTTGGCTCTTAAAGTTAGCTTCCGCTCAGTTATGTTTTGTTAGCTGTTTATATTGTTAAGTGTTATGCTATGATCATGCCATAGGTCGGCTTGGAACCTTTCGGGGTTCCTTTTTCCGTGTTACAACTAGGGTGTAAATTCGGGTCGTGACAGAGGAGATAATGTAAAGTTATATATATTTAGAATTGACCTGAACCGTCAAATTTCGTGAAGACTGACCCGAAGTGTAATGAATAGCGTGTATTTATGTGAAAAAGTTAATAGTTAAGCATCTAACAAGTTTACAAAAAGATTCAAAGTTGGAAAAGATGGAGAAGAACTGGAGGGCCGATATGCAGACCAATATGTGGCCGCACATTGCCATATGCAGTCCGCCTATCAGTCACATCGAGCAAAATTTCTTCAGAAGTTTTAGGTTCACTGTTTTACTTTGTGGTTGGACTTAAGACCGAAAATCACCACATATTGTCTACATATACTTTCGCTGATCAAGCCTTTGGAGAGTATTCAGTGTGTTGTTTTGCATTTGTATCTACGGTCGCAAATCTTAATATGCGGTCCACATATCGCGCCCGTTTCTTTTATAAATACACATTTTTCTAAAAGTTTCACTATATTTCTCACTTCTACAAGACCTAGCATGACCTTTCTTGCCTCTCCTCATCCTCCACATCAATGTAAGTTTATTCTACATATTTCTAACCATTACACCCAGATTATTAATAAAATTCTACATCACAATCCTAGAATTTTCAAGAAATCCGTTTTTGAAGGTTGAAGTGAAGATTTAGGTATTCTTCATTAAAATTTTGATTTTACTTTGGATATTTTGGAGTAATTAAGGTATGTAAGGCTATCTATCTTCATGCAGGAACATATATTTTTCTTTTCTATGTCATTTTCATGATCCAAATGGCTGTGATTGACACCCACAATAACCTCCGGTGGGCGAACCAACCAATCTCAATAATTTTTCCAAAACCCCAACATTCAGGATGAATATAAAATCTCTGAAAATAAATGAACATATCATCGAAATAGCTTAAGAGAATTAAAAACCAACTCCTAAAAAATATTTTCAGAACCTGATTGTCATTTCACTTTAGACATCTATTCATATGTCTAAAATTGATTTAAACTAAAAATAAATAAAACTGCAAATGTCCAGACAAGAGACATCTTCGGAGGAGGATTAAAACAGCACATCCTGCGTCACTCACTTTAAAATAGTATGTCGCTGCTCTAAAAGTGAGGTCGAGATGAACTTCCAGGATTAAATTCCGCACTAAAAAAAAAGTGCAGGAGTAGCGTTAGTACGAAACACAGTACTAGTAGGCATCATCGATTGACTTTAAATAATAACNCTAGTAGGCATCATCGATTGACTTTAAATAATAACATAAATACATATAAACAATAATATGTGATTAGTACAGAACATCATTCATACATAACCATACTCATTTCAGGAATTAAATCTACCTAGATGCTAACCGGCCTGCTCACTGGATTGGGCTATTGCTGCAGCGATCGCTTGACAACTGCCATGGTCTCGCCGCGGCAGAACAAGTCCCGTTGCAATTGTAATGCCTTGGCAGTAGCTCGACTTAGCTGCACATTTAATATTTCCCCAACTCTTTACAACCTATACATCATTATAATCGTCCACGTATGCCACAATCATCAATAAACGATAGAGACCACGTAACCACATAAGGTATAGAGTTAGTCATTCTCAAAGATTACACAACTCTATCAATAATTCTCTTTTAAATACTCTATCCATCAAGTCATTGCAAGCCTCAACAATTCAGATGGAAAACACATGACAACAAGTTTAGTTCAGTTTAGTTAAATATAGATACACAGTCCGATTGTCACAATTCTTACAATACATCAATAACACAACAAATGGTGATATGCCGGGCACATGCCTCCATCAATCACTATGAACTCTCGGTCACTGAACATCAATGTATACATATGTCAGAGGGTCTATTTCTTCCCTTCCAGTCATGACCTGTAGGGGACTCTAGAAATTCATGTACTGTACCGGCGTGATACCCGCTCCACTCATATGCTCATTCAGATGCTTCCCTCAGACACGAGCCACAAAGTCAATTGTTGCTCGCCAGGATGCTCCCCTCGGGCATGAGCCACTCATCCCTAGATATTCATATTATCCACATTCATTCTCATATAACAAATATTATCATTAGTCCATTTATATGAATTTTAGGAGGTCTTATTCCACCCCCGTTAACTTAATCCTTATTAAACGGTGCAATCATTCTCAGCAAGTACAAAGGACATGAACAACATATACACTTTATTCCATATTACACAAGTAGCCATATCATATTGGAATCACTCAATCAGGAACTTCAACAAGGAAGATTAACACACTTAAGGTCCAGATACAACTTATACATTATAGTTCCACATCTATGGATACCATCATGAAAAGTATAACTCTTTCTAAATCATAATTACCTCGATTCAGAGGATTCGAATGATAATTACTCTACTGAAGCCTTGCCCTTCCTTGACACTTCCAAATGCTCAAAGTCTAAAAATAAGAGATTAAAGCAATTCAATAGTCTACTACCAAAACAAGAGCTTTGGGAATTCAAACCCACCCCATTCTACCTATTATCATAAACCACTCATTTCCCAGGGCTAAATTCTTAGCCATTACTCCCTCAAACCCTCTTTAAGGAAATTTTATGGGTGAAGTATCAGTTTTACCTAGTTCTAGGTCTAAATTTCCACATGAACCACTTTCTGTAAGAACTACACATTAGGGAGTGACCATTACTCCCTTTTTAAACTAAGAATCAATACCCATTAGTTTTTCCATAATTTAGCCCTAATTCTACCAACCTAGGGTTCTCTAGCTAGAAAATTACCATTAAGGGTTCCCCCCTTTGATTCCTAGGTGTTAAGTAATCAACCATAGATAGAGTAAATTGAGTCTCTTATCTTGACAAGGGAATTTGACTGCTCTAGGGGAAAATCCCCTCTAGCTCTTGGGAGTTCGTGCTTTGTAAATAATAGGGTATAACCCCTGAAATCCCACTTACAATCTACTTTTTGATTCCTGTCGTCCACTGTAGCGGTCAATTTTCTGCTGTAGCAGACCCACTATGGCGATCAGGACATCGCTACAGTAGATCCAACGGTTATCCTCCAGGTCCATTATAGCGGGACTCCGACCATCACGATGGTCTCGCTACAACAGAAATCCCTACCACTGCAGTGGTCCCCCATAACCAGTAGCTTCCACTTCCTGCTCTCAACCCACTCCTCAACATCAAAGTTTTCACTATCTCACTCAATAACACCTTTCTATCCACAACCTAGTCCAGTTAGGGTGTTCTAAGATCATTTCCCTCGTAATGACATACGGGTCATTATATCAAACACCAATTAAAATACTGTTCATCCTCGAATGGCCTACAAAAGCAGAAAAGGAGCATACCAGATTCCACAAACAATTGAGGGTATTTGGTCCACATGTCAGCCTCGGTCACCCAAGTGGCTTCCTCTATGAGACGATTCTTCTACTGGACCTTTACCATTGCAATCTCCTTCGATCCCAGCTTTCGAACTTCTCTATCTACTATCGCCACTGGCTCTTCCTCATAGGATAAAATCTCATCCAAAAACATTGAATCCCATTTGATTATGTACGACCCATCTCCATGGTACTTCTTCAACATGAAAACATGGAAGGTGGGATGTATTCTTGACATTCCTGGTGGTAGTGCTAATTCATAAGGCACTTATCCCACATGTCAGAGAATCTCAAATGGCCTAATATATCTCAGGCTAATGTAACACCCTAAAAATCTCTATGACTAAAACCTGGATTTGAAGTTGATCATACAGAGAAAACTGGAAAAAATGTCCTCAGAATGAGCCTCAGTACGACTCGTAGGAGGATTGTACAAGTCATACCAAGGACTCATAGTGTGTTCCAGAGAGCTCAGCAAAAATATGATTTAGAAGTCATGGAAGGCTCTACGACTCGTATCAAGTCAATACGAGTCGTACCAAGTTTCGTGCTATGATTCAGGGAGTTTGGCAGGAAGAGGCAAGGAAACCACAATTAGATCCTACGAGTCGTAAGATGATGATCATAGATAGGAGGTCTATATAATTTTCAAGGAAGGATTAGTAGCTACAAAGACTCAATACGAGTCGTAAGATTATGGTACGAATCGTCATTTCAGTCGTGAGTTGAGATGTCGTACACCTTGGACTTTCAACTAAGTTTGAAACTATTTTAGGTAGGTGGATAGACCCGAACCTGATGAATTTAAGGAATAAAGTTGTTAACATCAATTCTTTGGTGTAAAAAGTGCATTGGATTCAAGTTAAGGTTATAAGGAACCTCTAGCATGAAGTTGAGTTGAGAGTCTTCCTACCGATTGGGTTTTTCATAAAAGTTCTTACAAGGGCCAAATTTAAATGATCATAACTCCTATTATACAAATTGTTTTTGGGTTATCCATCATATCAAATTAAATATCTTTGAGTCTTCTTTTCAACGCATCAAACCTTACATCAATCGGAGTTCGGAGTAAAAGGTTATGAGCAGTTAGTAAAGCACTGTCAGGTTTGGTGGACAAGACCAACCCTGTTACCACGAGTCTTGGTACGACTCGTGGTATGAAGGTATGACTCGTACCAGGGGTTTCAACAATCTTTTAAAGCCTCCCAGAAGCCACGGATGGCATACCATGACCCGAAGGAAGCCACCACGAGGCATGGTACGACCCGTAGCACTAGATAGACAGATTTTTGAGAACTTTTTCCCATGGGTATTTTTGTAATTTTCTATGCTTATAACTCTTAAACTAGGTCGTTTTAGGCTTCTTTTGGGACGAACTAAAGGAGTTTTACTAGTATAACCCCTCACTCTTCTCACAACCACCGTAAAGTTCTTCTTCTCCCTTCTTCTCTCAAGGCTCAAGAACTAGGGTTCCTCTCCAAGGTGCAGCAGCTTCAAGATCTTTAGAGAGATCCTTCAACCAGGTATGTGGSAATTCAACAAGGAGATTGTTCTCCCCTTGTRTCCCCTAAAACTCTTTYCCYGTTCACTAKYAGTTCTAGCCYTGAGTTTTYRAWAGTGAAGATATTGTTGTCATACCTTGAATAATTCATGTGGAATCTTAATCTATGTTTATTGTMGTTAATTTCCACCAGTYTGTGACCAAAATGATGCCTATTCCAGTGAAGTAGRATTYTAGCCCTAACTTTTGAARCAGAAACTAGAATCMTGTATATGTACTGAATTATTGAATCATGCTTGAATCTTTCAAAGTTAGGGAATTCCTATAGTATTTGTATGTATCAGAAACTCAGTTAAAGGTTTAATTAGTCAATCTCATCCAAAAATTTATTTACTTAGTATCACTCAGGAATGTCAGTCTAGCCTCAGTCAGATTTTTAGCAACCTCCGGGATGATTAGAATAATGTGAGCTAATTAGTTTGACTTCATTCTTTTTCCTGAGGTGTCAAAATCATACTCAGAATCTAGTTTATTGATCCATTAGACGGTCATGAAATTTTAGATATATAGCTCTGACTAACCTCAGGACCCCAGTTCAGTTTACAGTTTGTTCTCAAACGGTTATGACGCTTCCAGATAAGCAGCTCTGACAAGTCTAGAACCCAATTTCAGAATCTGGTCCAACAAGACTCTCAGGGTACTTCCAGTTATATGTCCCTGACTAGTCTTGGACCCAAGTTTCGAGCTATCATCCTAGTAGTTCAATTTAGGTTTTCCAGTGGGAGTAGGACTTAGCACCGAGCGGGCCGGGGTTCTATCGCACCTAGGTTCCTAGAACTACGTTGCCAGCGTAGGTTACAACATTACTTGGCCTAATTGGCCCCAGAATTTTGTGATCACCCAGTTTATGCCTTTATACCCTGGCAAGGTATATTGGGTCCTACCAGTGGGGTGTATACATCGGACTCCACGTCTAGCTCAGGTGGTTATATGTCGGTTATAGACTCTCCCATTAGTCAGTCCAGTCTAGTTTCAGAATAAGTAGCTCAGTTCAGTATAGTATCTCAGACTCAGAACTTTCAGACTCAAGGCATGCTCATGATCATCAGACAGGGTCATCTTGACCATTTCAGTTTACTTCAGTAGTTCAGTTCAGTATATTAGTTGGTCATTGCGTGCCATTTCAGTTTAGTTATTTATATTCAGCTATGTATTCTCTCACTTACTCAGTACATTCAAAGTACTGATGCATACTTTTATGATGTATCATTTCATGATACAGTTGCAGGTTCTCAGACTCAGCATCGTTAGTTGCTGCGGTTCAGATCCTTCTCCTCAGCAATCAAAGTGTGAGTCCTCATCATTCGAGGGCCTTATTTTATTTCTTTTAGTTTATTCATTATTTTTAGCTAGACTTAGAGTTAGCTGGGGGCTTGTCCCAGCAACTCATCAGTTAGAGGGATTTTAGACATAAAATTAATTCCAGACTTCAGATGTTCTTAAACTTTATATTTTTAGTTTTATTTTCATAAATGCTTTTATGCTATTATTTCAAAGTTTCCACTATATTTGTTTTACTCAGAATACCAGTGTATGATAGACCAGGGGTTGACTTGGGATCACTTGTGGCTTCAAGTACCGTGTCCCGTCCAGGGTGTAGACTCGGGGCGTGACAAACTTAGTATCAGAGCACTAGGCTTAGAGTATCCTCGAAATGTCTAAAAGCCACATCGAGTAGAGATCTTTTCATGGGTGTAAAGTGTGCCACACTTATGATGAGGAGACTACGAGATGTTATTAGGAAGACTCTTTTGTTCATATTCTTTATCGTGTGTTAAAGTTCAATTCCAGAAACGTCCTTCTAACTCGTGCTCTGTTTCGTTTCGGTGAACCATGCCTCACAGATGAGGTAATAGAAGAAGGGTCGGTACCACCAACAGACCTTCCCCACCAACCCCGACAGCTCCTCAAGATGATTTGGTGTCGACCGCCTAATTCAGGGCGGCCATTCAACTACTAGCCCAAATAATCACCAACCAGGTGAACCAACAGGTGGTTCCGGTAGCCACAAACGGGTCTGTAGCAGCTGCGAGGGTGTGAGACTTCACCAGTATGAACCCTCCATCTTTTTAGGGATCCAAAGTAGGGGATGATCCCCAAGAGTTCGTGGATGAGATCAGGAAGATTACCTATATTATGGGTGTTAGCTCCTCTGAGAGTGCTGACCTAGTTGCCTACCAGCTAAAAGGGGTAGCTTAGGTCTTGTATGACAAATGGAAAGAGGGGCAGCCAGTGGGAGCAGGACCAGTAGAGTGGGAGGAGTTTCAGATAGCTTTCTTAGACATATTTTTCCCTCGGGAGCTGAGGGAGTCAAAGATGGCGGAGTTTATGAATTTGAGACAGGGCAACAGAACCGTGGAGGAGTATGCTCTGGAGTTTACTAGGCTGTCTAAGTACGCTCCGTAGATGGTAACTGAGCCAAGGGCTCGAATGTTGAAATTTGTGAATGGGGTGTCGAATCTGGTCCTTAAGGAGTGCAGGACAGCGATGTTGATTAAAGATATGGACCTCTCCAACTTGATTGTCTATGCCCAACAGTTTAAGGCCGAAAAGTTGAAGGATATGGAGCAAAAGAAAAAATGGGAAAGGACTGGCCATTCAGATTATGACCATCAGAGGTCTAGCAATAGTGGCTGCCCACAGCAGTAGCAACAACAACAGCAGCAGAGAGCCCCAACACCAGTTCAGCCAGCGCCCCAACCTTTTGGTCCATACAAGATGGGAGGGGTAGGTCATCTAGCACTCAATCTCAGACCCACAACACTAGGAAAAAGTGTCCAGCTTGCCCCAAGTGTGGCAAGAACCACCCGGGAGAGTGCCTTCAGGGTCGAGAGGGCTGTTTCGATTATGGACAGCTTGGACATCGGCTAAAGGAGTGCCCATCAGCCGGGAGAGGGAGATAACAATCTACCACATCATCAACTCCAGCAGATTGACCAGCCCAGTAGGATAACACATCAGGTACGAATGGCGGTCAGCGTCAGAATTGTTTCTATGCTCTATCTTCCTGTCAGGATCAGGAGAGCTCACCTGACGTAGTCATGGGTATGTTACACCTCTTACATATAGATGTGTATGCCCTTCTAGATACAGGAGCCACCCTTTTGTTCGTGACTCCCTATGTAGAAATCCAGTTCAGTATCAGTCCGGAGGTCCTCTAGAACCATTCTCAGTCTCCACCCCAATTGGCGAGTCAGCTAGAGCCAATCGGGTGTATAGGAACTGCCTAATCTCAATCCTAAATGAAGTCATTCCAGATGATATCGTAGAGTTAGATATGGTCGACTTTGACCTTATCCTTGGCATGGTTTGGTTACACTCCTGCTATTCCTCAGTTGACTGCAAAACTAGAGTTGTCAAGTTCCAATTTCTAAATGAACCAGTGTTAGAATGGACGGGAAGCAGTTCAGCGTCTAAGGGTAGGTTTATTTCCTACCTTAAGGTCCGAAACTCATCTCCAAGGGATGTATCTATCATCTAGTTCAGGTCAAGGATTCCAACCCTGAGACCCCAACTATCCAGTCGGTTCCAGTAGTTAGTGAGTTCCCATATGTATTTTCTGAGGATCTTCTCAGAGTTCCCCCTAAACGGGAAATAGACTTCGGAATAGACCTCCTCCCAGATACTCAACCCATCTCCATCCCTCCTTACAAAATGGCTCTAGTTGAGCTTAAGGAGTTCAAGGAGCAGTAGAAAGATCTTTTTTACAAGGGTTTTATCAGACCCAGCATCTCTCCCTGGGGTGCCCTAGTATTATTGGTGCGTAATAAAGATGGTACCCTCGGAATGTGCATAGATTACCGTTAGCTGAAAAAAGTCACAGTCAAGAACAGGTATCCCCTACCCAGAATTGACGACCTGTTTGACCAACTTTAGGGAGCTGGTTGTTTTTGAAAAATCAATCTCAGGTCAAGGTACCATCAGCTAAGGGTTAG
Organism: Datura stramonium; assembly: GCA_018107945.1. Taxonomy (NCBI): domain Eukaryota; kingdom Viridiplantae; phylum Streptophyta; class Magnoliopsida; order Solanales; family Solanaceae; genus Datura; species Datura stramonium. Next base: position 843,031 of record JACEIK010000005.1, on the reverse strand, counting down.
AGAGTGTAACATATCAAAAACAACATTCAGAACTCGTGGTCACTACGAGTTTGTGGTGATGTCCTTTAGGCTAACAAACTCCCCAGTAGCCTTCATAGACTTGATAAATAGAGTCTTCAAGAAGTATCTAGATATGTTCGTCATTCTATTTATCGACGACATTCTGTTATACTCCAGGAGTGAGGAAGAGCATGCTGATCACCTGAGATTAGCATTACAGACACTCAGAGACCGCCAGTTGTTCGCTAAGTTCAGCAAGTGTGAATTCTGGTTAAAGTCCGTGACTTTCTTAGGTCATGTGGTCTTAGGTGAAGGAATTCAGTTTGATCCTCCAAGATAGCAATGGTGAAAGATTGGCCCAGACCTACCTCTCCTACGGAAATCTAGAGTTTCCTGGGCTTAATTGGTTATTANATCTCAGGAATCCTGCCACTAGTAGTTGGTCCATCCTTGAATCTAATACGGTTTATGGAAGGCTTCTCCTCTATAGCATCTTCTCTGACTAAGTTAACTTAGAAGAAAGTAAAATTTCAATGGTCGGATGCGTGTGAGAAGAGTTTCCAGGAGTTGAAGACTCGACTCACCACTGCTCTAGTTTTGACCTTTCCAGAAGGAACAAATGGGTTGGTTGTCTATTGCGATGCTTCTCGGGGTGGACTCAGTTGTGTTTTAATGCAGCGGGGCAAGGTGATAGCGTACGCCTCCAGATAGCTCAAAGTTCATGAGAAGAACTATCCAACTCATTACTTGGAGTTGGAAGCGGTGGTATTGGCACTAAAATATGGAGACATTACTTATATGGATCTCACATGGATGTGTTCATAGATCATAAAAGCCTTCAGTACGTGTTGAGTCAGAAGGACCTAAATCTGCGTCAGAGAAGGTGGTTGGAGCTATAAAAGGACTATGACATGAGCATGCTGTATCATTCGGGCAAAACCAATGTAGTGGATGACGCCTTAAGTAGACGATCTATGGGGAGTGTGTCTCAATTGAGGAAGGAAAAAAGGTGTTAGTGAAGGATGTTCACATACTAGCTCGGTTAGGGGTGCAGTTGGTGGATTCCGCCGAAGGTGGTGTGGTAATGTAAAGCGGGTCAGATTCATCCCTGGTAGTTGAAGTTAAGTCCAGACAGGATGAGGATCCCATCTTACTTAAGCTTAAGGGAGCAATTCTCATAAAAGAAATAGAAGCTTTCTCCCAAGGGGGAGATGGGGTGCTCCGTTACCAGGGCAGGTTGTGTGTATCGGATGTCTGTGAGTTGAGACAACAGATATTGGCTGAAGTCCACAGTTTTAGATATTCCATTCACCTTGGTGCTACTAAGATGTATCGTGATTTACGGGATATTTACTGGTGGAATGACATGAAAATAAATATTGCTGAATTTGTAGCCAAGTGCCCGAACTGCCAGCAAGTTAAAGTGGAACACTAGAGACCAGAAGGCATGACTCAGGATATCAGCATACCCACATGGAAGTGGGAAGAAGTAAACATGGACTTCATTACGGGTCTACCTCGGACTCATCGGCAGCATGACTCAATTTGGGTAGTAATAGACCGGATGACTAAGTCAGCACATTTTCTCCCAGTCAAAACCATAGATTCAGCTAAGGACTATGCTAAAATTTATATCCGGGAGCTTGTTAGACTTCATGGGGTGCCATTGGCCATCATTTCAGACAGAGGTACCCAATTCACCTCTCATTTCTAGAAGTCTTTCCAGAAATGACTAGGTACCCAGGTCAAGCTCAGTACAACCTTTCACCCGCAGAAGGATGGAAAAGCTAAGAGGACTATTCAGACCCTAGAAGATATGTTGAGGGCATGCGTGATCGATTTCACGGGTAGTTGAGATGATCACTTTCCTCTCATCAAGTTCGCGTACAACAATAACCACCACTCTAGTATTTAGATGGCCCAAAGTTTGAAGCATTATGTGGTAGGAGGTGTGTATCTCCTATAGGGTGGTTTGCGGTTGGTGAAGCTACCTTGATAGGACCAGACTCAATTCACGAGGCAATGAAGAAAGTACAGCTTGTCCGAGAAAGATTGAAAACAACTCAGAGCCGTCAGAAATCTTATGCCGATGTGAGGAGACGAGAATTGGAGTTTGCAGTTGATGACTGCATCTATCTAAAAGTTTCTCCCATGAAAGGGGTGATGAGGTTTGGGAAGAAAGTCAAACTCAGTCCCAGGTATGTAGGACCCTATAGAATTCTGAGGCATATCGGCCATGTGGCCTATGATTAGAACTACCTTCAGAATTTGTGACCATGCACCCAGTCTTCCATGTGTCACTACTGAAGAAGTTCATTGGAGATCCAACTTCAGTGGAGCCACTGGATAGTGTGGAGATAAAATACAGTCTCTCTTACAAAGAGGTTCCAGTTTAGATCCTTGACTGTTAGGTTCGTAAGCTGAGAAATAATGAAATCACTTCGGTAAAAGTTTTATAGAGAAATCAGCTGGTTAAGGGAGCTACATGGGAAGCAGAAGCAGACATGATGGCCAGATACCCTCACTTATTCCCTCCTAGTTTAGATCCAGTACCAGGTATTAACTCCTTTCTCAATATTCTATTTAGTTCCGTACTTATCAGCTCTATTTAGATCCTCAGTGTATATTCTAGTTGCACCAACTCTATTAGTGCAGTTAAATCAGTTTGGAGTCAGTTACTCCTCCAGAAATCAGTTCACAGTCTCAGTTTGGAAATTTAGCTCCTTTCCTAGTTTTAGCCTTCATTTGAGGACGAATGATCCCAAGGGCGAGATATGATACCAGTGCAGGGACAGCGCTAGTAGAGAAACCTGGCTCACTTAGGCAAATCCCACATCGAAAAAGAGAGGGAGAATCCTGGGCTATTTAGTAAAGGAACTAGACCTAATACTATGAGGTGCCTTTTGGGTTGAAAACCCGAAGGGACAAATCCGTGATGGGCTTTGACCCAAGAGCGGAGAATACTTCACAGTGTTGGGCCAGGGTCGTTACAGTGGTATTAGAGCCAACTCTCAACTAGTACAGTGGTGGGGTAAACCTCAGCGAGGATGATGAGTTCCTACGGGGTGTGAGTGCAAGGACAATGCTAGTAGAGAAACCTGGATCACTTAGGCAAAACCCACATCGGAAAAGAGAGGGAGAATCCTGGGCTATTTAGTAAAGGAACTGAACCTAATACTGTGAGGCGCCTTTTGGGTTGAAAACCTGAAGGAACAAATCTGTGATGGGCTTCGGCCCAAAAGCAGACAATACATCACAGTGTTAGGCCAGGGTCGTTACAACTAAGCTTGCCCCGCTTACCAAACCGCATCACTCCCTTCATGGGGGATACCTTGAGCAACACTTGCTCTCCCTCCATGAACTCCATATATCTCACTTTCCTATCTGCATACTGCTTTTGCCTGCTTTTAGCAGCTACTAGACATTCTTGAATTGCCCAAACCTTTTCTAGAACTCTTTAAGAAAATCAGTTCCCCAAGGTCTCACCTCAAATGCGTCGAACCATCCAATTGGAGACTTGCATTTCCTCCCATAAGAGCTTCAAATGGCGCCATGCCAATGCTTGAATGATAACATTGTTGTAAGCAAACTCTTCCAAGGATAAGAATTTCTCCCAATGGACATGAAAATCTATCACACATGCCCGGAGCATATCCTCTAACACCTAGATAGTCCTTTCCGAATGCTCGTCTGTCTGTGGATAGAAGGTTGTACTAAAGTCCAATCAGGTGCCTAATTCTGCGTGCAAAGTCCTCCAGAAATGGAAGGTGAACTGAGTACCCCTATCTGACATGATCGAAACTGGAACCCCATGCAACCGAATCACCTTTATACATACAGCTTGGCCAGTCTCTCAGCATTATAAGTTACTTGGACAGGCAGGAAGTGGGAGGAATTGGCTAGTCTGTCAACAATGACCCAAATGGAATCAAATTTCCCAAATGTTTTTGCAAGACCCACCATGAACTCCATTGCTATCCTCTACCATTCTGCTCTGGGATGGGCATCCTCTGAAGTACTCCCTTAGGCTTTTGGTGCTTGTACTTCACCTGTTGACAATTCAAATACTGGGAGACATAATCAATAATGTCCATCTTCATCCTGCTCCTCTAATAATGTCGCTTCAAATTATGGTACATTTTAGTAACCCCATGATGGATGGAGTACCTTGAGTTGTGAGCCTATGTCAGGATGGTTTTAATTAGCTCATCAACCGGAAAACATGCACACGTCCCTTTATCCTCAGGATTCCTTCATCATCTAACATCGCTTCCTTAGCCTCCCTCACAGAACCTTGTCTCGAATCTTGCTCATCTTTGCATTCTCAAAATGTCTGACTTTTATCTCTTCTAGCAGTGATGACTTAGCCTCCATGCTAGCTAGGATTCCACCTGTTTCTATCAGTGAAAGTCTTATCAGGCTATTCACCTGTGCTTGGAATTCTCTAGACATCAGCCACTGAGTAGCTTCCAAACAAGCTAAGCTACCTATACTCACTGCTTTTCAGCTCAAGGCATCAACCACCATGTTTTCCTTCCTTGGATGATATAGGATCGTCACTAGGGATGACAATGGGGCGGGACGGATGTGAG
>JACEIK010000005.1:789689-822036 GCA_018107945.1 Datura stramonium | reverse complement strand
TCACCCCGTAGTCCAGTCCCTGTGGGTTCGACATTCCGGTTCTTAAAAAGAGCCACTATATTACTTGCACGACCCGTACACTTGCGGGCTCATCAACCACCCAAATAGAGCCATACTATCGACAATACGAGGAAATCCTATAGTGAAGTCCATATTGATCTATTCCCACTCTTAATATTACATCCCATAAGTTTCTATCATTTTACCGATGCGTGCATACATATGTTGAGAGTTTTGGGGTACGACTCATACGGAAAAGGGCTCGAGGGATGAGTATACGAGCACGGAATTGAGAGAGCAAGGGGACGGCGCCAGAGGCTGGGCGCACTGGGCGTCGCACCGCGCTATCACCCCAGTACCATGGCTGGCGCATCGTGCCTGTGGCCTGGCATGATGGGTGGCGCGTCGCGCCCCTTAGCCACCGCCTCAAGCCTTTTTTAAAATGTTTTAAGTTTAAGTTGATTTCATTTTAAAATTTCTCAAAAACAAACCAACGACCTTGGAAGATTTCCTCTCAATTTCTCTTTTATTTTTAGCAAAATTACGCCACTAAACTCCATCCAAACACAAATTCATCTTGGATAACGAGTTCCAGGCCTGCGAGGAATGCCCCTTGTCGGAGTTATTTCTTGGAAATCCTCTCGGAGTACTGGAACCCTGCTAAGTAAAAGTTGTAGAAATCTCTTCTAATTGATTCCTAAGTGGCTACAAGTGATAGACAAGCATTTCTACCTTCTAAACTCTCGAGAGTTTGTAAGTTTTTCGCCAAATTAAATGAAGTTGATTTGTAGTCAATGTTTTTGAAAGATATTGTTATTTGTCGATTCCTAGTATTGAAAATAGCCTTATTCTCTCAGCATAAGGGCTGAATTTTGGTGAAATTACCGGCTACAGGTTGGAACTATTTGGGTGAACGAGAATCGACATTCGAGGTATGTTAAGGCTAACCTCTGCGGCAAGTTATTCCTGTCGCATAGTAATATGACATGTGTCCTTGCAAGCAAATCGTAAGCATGCGTATTGTGATTAGCTGCTACAGATAGATTTAGGCTAAAGCGTAGTACTTCGGTTGGGATTGATCCTATCTAATATAGCTGTCCATCGACCAACCTCAGGGTTGCTAGCTGTGTCATCGCCGATGGGGCTATAGATAACTCAGAGGAGCTATATGATGTCTAAAAGGACTATATTCAGTCCTATAAGGCCATATTACTATCCATCCATGAACGGACTTCTTCTTATGCCATATCAGCACCACTGAACCTCCGTCGAGCCTTGTGTGACAAGGATGCAGTCACAGGAGCTTAGAGGGCTTAGACACAACTACAAGAGCCCAGCGGTCTCAGTTGCAGACTCAGAGGCCAGGTAGGTTGGCTATAGTTATCTGTTGAGTCATATTGACCATATTAGGGGTATATAGATTTAATTGTACTTGCCAAGGTTTATGGGGGCCCAGGTAGGTAATTCTATGTTGATTGTACCTTCCAGACTTATAGGGGCCAAGTAAGGTTCTTATTTGTATACTTGTTAGCTATACTTCAGGTTGTGAGGCTATTTAGGTTATAACTCTTATCCTTTCTATTAATTAATCTTAGTTCTTTTATCAACTCTATTCAGTTATTTTCATTATTGCTTATATATTCGATACATATTGTACTAACGCCCATCTATAGGGCGCTGCATACTTTCCTGCAGGTGCGGATAGACATAGTTCAGTACCTTTTGAGCCATCAACCAAGGTTAGCAGTTCAATCATCTCCTTTTCTCTAGATTTGTCTGTTAGAAAGGTTTGCTCTTTCGTTGTATAGCTTTTGGGTCCTGACCACTATTTTGCTCTTAGAGGCTTGCATACTACAGTTTTCAGTTGTTGGTTATTGTTGGTATTTGTTGGCTGTGTGGGTCCTATTTATGTTATGTTTTGTATGTTGGCTGTGTGGGGCCTAGCGTAGCTTTTAGTTAGCGGCCTTGTTGGCTGTAGTTTATATTAGACTGCCTATTTTACTTCTGTTATAACTAGACAGCTATGGTGGTCTCGTCGGTCCGCATAGAATCCCTTTATTTTTATGGTTGTTGGGGTACCTGGTTTATTGTATAGGTTTGCTGCATGGCCTTGTCGGCCCGAGGCTTTGTTTACAGCTGAGATATAGCTGTTTGTTTTCTTGATTTTGAGTTGCTAGCAGGCACCAGAGGTGCATATGCCAAGCCAGGTCAGCCCAGGTCATAGTGTGGCATCAGGTGTCAGTCATGCTCCCCAAGTTGGGGCATGACAAACTTGGTATCAGAGCAACATCGTATCCTAGGGAGTCTGCAACCTATGTCGAGTAGATTCTTGTTTATAAGTGTGTTGTGCATCATATTCTATAGGCAGGTGGCTATGAGGCATGATAGTGTGGTTACCCTTCTTTCTTCTCCAATCATGCTATAGAGCTATGTTGTATAGGTTTGAGTCTCTAAGCTTACGTTATTCTACTTATCTACAAAGAAAATATCCGTCACACGACAAACCATGACGGGTCAGGAGCTGGATACCGCGGCAGGACAGGGCACTAGCAGAGTGCTACCATCAGAGCCGACCCAACTTGAGGGCGATAGGGAGACATCACCTCGGTCTTCCCAGCACTCTCCACCACATTAGGAGCCCCCCATGGAAGCGGATTCGTTAGCAACACCCCAGGTTATTCCTATACCATTAGTTCAGGAGGTTTGGAGCGCGATTTATATACTGGCTCAGATGATGGCTGCTCTGCACCATCCAATGGTACCAGTTGTTGCTGAATCTACTGGAGGACCCGAAAGTTCGAGGGTCCGAGAGTTTCTTGCCCTGAGTCCTCCATAATTTACAGGGACAGACCGTGGGGAGGATCCTCAGGACTTTATGGATCAATGATATTTAGGGTGATGCATGCTACGGCTGCAGAGTCAGCCGAGTTGGTAGTATTTCGACTACGGGATATAGTGGTCTTGTGGTACGAGAGTTGGGAGAGTTCCCGAGGCAGATACGTACTCCCTTTGACTTGGTCCAATTTTTCAGAGGCCTTCATAGATCACTATTTTCCTCGAGAGATCCAACATGCCCAAGTGGATCAGTTCCTGCACCTAGAGCAAGGTGTGATGATTGTTCGAGAGTACGCAATGAGGTTTGACTCTTTGGAAAGATATGCGCCTGCATTTGTGGATACCATGCCAACTAGGGTACATCAGTCCATCATGGGGCTTCTTCTAGAATATATGGAAACCCATGTTACAGCTACCTTATGGGAGGGTATGGACATTGCGCGCATTCAAGCTTTTGCTCAAAACATCAAAGGGATTAGGCGGCATCAGCATGAGGTAGAAAGAGAGAATCGAGAGCAACACCGGAGAGCTAGGCCCACTGATATATAGGTAGAATTTCAGGGCGGACCTAGGCCGCGGATATCAGGTAGGCCACCCCAAACATCACCTCAACAACAGCAGGGTGGTAGATCAGATCATCGTGGACAGTTAGGTCCCAGTGAGAGTTCACGAGCGAAGGGTTCCTAGCAGCAGAGGAGATCAGATTAGAGTAGGCCCGCTATACCGTGTTGTAGTATTTGTAGTCGACGGCATTTTGGGTGGTGTAGATATGACTATAATGCTTGTTATACTTTTGGTCAAGAGGGCCATATGATGAGGGATTTTCGGCCAGAGATTAGGGTGACCGAGACCAGCAAAACAGGTCCTCAGCAGGATCACATGTTCCAGCACCTTCGGCTGAGCACAGACCCTCGGCTCCAGCCAGTAGAGGCAGAGGTAGATTAGGGGAATCCAGTTCTGGCAGTGGTCTAGATCCCACTTATGCCCTACCAGGGCGACGTGAGTCAAAATTGTCACCAGATGTTGTGACAGGTATGCTGGATTTTTGCTCTCACCTGGTTTATGCTTTAACAGATCCAGGCTCTATCTTGTCTTATGTTACTCCATTATTGACACGGAAATTTGGTATAACACCAGAATTGCTTCAGCGACCATTCTTGGTGTCTACATCTGTTGGTGACTCTATTACTGCTAAGAGAATCTACCGGGGTTGTATAGTAGAGATTGTCGATCGCCATACCTTAGCCAATTTAGTGGAGCTAGAAATAATTGGTTTTGATATAATTATGTGTATGGACTGGATAGTTCCATGTTATGCCAATGTGGAGTGTTAGACCAGGACCGTCCGATTTCACTTTCTAGGGGAGGTAGTGCGAGAATGGAAAAATAATGCAGCTACCCCAACAGGTAGCTTTATATCCTATCTTTAGGTGGGGAAGTTGATAGCGAAGGGTTGTATTTACCATATTGTTAGGGTTTGGGATATGCAAGAAGAATCCCCGAATCATCAGTCCATTTCTGTGGTTAGTGAGTTTCCGGATGTGTTTCCAGACGAGCTTCCTGGTATTCCCCCAGAATGTGAGATTGATTTCTCTATCGACCTGCCCCAGGCATGAAATCTATATCCATCCCTCCATACCAAATGGCTCCTACCGAGTTGAAGGAATTGAAAGAACAGTTAAAAGATTTTCTAGATAAGGGCTTTATCAAGTCAAGTGCCTCACCGTAGGGTGCGCCAGTTCCATTTGTGAGGAAGAAAGATGGATCCCTAAAAATGTGTATAGATTATCAGCAGTTGAATAAAGTTACTATTAAGAATAAATATCACCTTCCAAGGAGAGATGATTTGTTTGATCAGCTGTAGGGGAAAAATATTTTTGTAAGATCGACTTAAGGTAAGGGTATCATCAAGTGCTGGTCCGGGAGAAAGATATTCCGAAGACAGCCTTCAGGACCAGGTATGGTCATTTTGAATCCTTGGTCATGTCTTTGGGATTGACGAATGCCCTAGCAGTATTTATGGATTTGATGAACAACATCTTCAGGCCATATCTAGATCTGTTTGTGATAGTGTTTATTGATGACATTCTGGTGTATTCCCGCTCAAAAGCTGAACACAGAGATTATTTGAGAACAGTTCTCTAGATCCTCAAAGATCGCCAATTATATGCGAAGTTCTCGAAATGTGAGTTCTGGTTAAGTTCTATAGCTTTCTTGGGCCATATTGCATCATATGCAAGTATTCAGGTTGACTTGTAGAAAATGGAGGCAATAAAGACATGGCCCAGACCCACGAATCCAATCAAGGCTCATAGTTTCCTGGGGTTAGCCGAATATTACTGAAGGTTCGTGGAAGGATTCTCTGCCTTATCAGTGTCGTTAACCAGATTGACTCAGAAAGCAGCTAAATTCCACTAGACTGAGGCTTGTGACCAGAGTTTCCAGGAGTTGAAAAACATATTGCCATCTGCACCAGTATTAGCCTTACCAGAAGGCTCAAAAGTCCACACTGTGTACTGTGACGCTTTAGGTGTTGGGTTAGGGTGTGTTTTGATGCAGCATGTCAAGGTGATTGCTATGCTTCGAGGTAGTTAAGGAAGCACAAAAAGAGCTACCCCACCCATGATTTAGAGTTAGCTGGATTGGTTCATGCTTTGAAAATATAGAGGCACTATTTATATGGTGTTCATGTGGACATCTTTACCTATCATAAAAGCCTCTAATATATCTTTACGCAGAAAGAGTTGAATTTGCGGAAGCATCGTTGGCTAGATTTGTTGAAAGACTACAATATGAATATCTTAGATCACCTTGGAAAAGCTAATATTGTAGCCGATACCCTTAGTCGTAGATCCATGGGAGGCCTAGCATATTTGAGGCCAGAACAACGACAAATGGCTGGAGAACTGCACTAATTAGCCAATCTAGCAGTCTGGGTAGTGGATTTAGAGGATAATGGGGTTGTAATTCAGAATATAGCAGTATCATCTCTAGTTGTAGAGGTAAAGGAGCGACAGTACGAGGACCCTAGTCTAGTACAGCTCCGAGACAAGGTTCAATAGGGAAAACTATCATCCTTTGAGTTAACGAGAGATGGTATCTTGAGGTTCAGAGGTCGACTCTATGTTCCACATGTAGCAGGGCTTTGCTAGAAGATTATGGAAGAGGTATATTATTCTCATTACTCTCTTCATCCAGGTTCGACGAAGATGTACCATGATATAAAGGAGATATACTGGTGGCCTAGAATGAAGAAAGGTGTAGCTGAGTTTGTAGCATAGTGTTCTAATTGCCAGCAGGTATAAGTTGCACATCAGAAACCTGGCGGACTAACTTAGGAGATAGCCGTATCGATGTGGAAATGGGAAGCCATTAATATGGATTTTTTATAGGGTTACCTTGCACCTGGCATAAATTCAACTCCATTTGGGTCATTGTCGACGGGTTGATGAAGTCAGCTCACTTCTTGCCAGTCTGGACTACATTTTCAGCCGAATATTATGCTGAGTTATATATTAACAAGATAGTACGACTGCACAGTGTCCCAATATCTATTATTTCTGACAGAGGGGCACAATTCACTACTAGATTTTGGAAGTCATTTCAGAAAGGTTTGGGGACGCAGGTTAATCTGAGTACAACTTTCCATCCCTAGACAGACGATCAGGTAGAACGCACCATTCAAACGCTTAAGAACATGCTATGGGCGTGTGTGCTAGACTTTGGAGGGAGTTGGGACGAGAATCTACCCCTTATTGAATTTGCATACAATAACAATTATCATTCTACTATCCAGATAGAAATTTATGAGGCTTTATATGGACGAAAATGTAGGTCCCCCATAGGATGGTTTGAAATTAGGGAGTCAGGGTTGATCAGACCCGTTATAATACATCAGTCAGAAGAAAATATGTTACTCATGAGAGAGAATTTGCTAATAGCCCAGTATCGTCAAAAGTCCTATTCCGATGTTTGTCGTAGATCCTTGAAGTTTAATTTTAGTGATTGGGTATTTCTTAAGGTTTCGCCGATGAAGGGCGTGATGAGATTTGGCAGGAAGGGAAAGCTTAGCCCTAGTTTCATTGGCCCATATCGAATCCTTCGAAGGATAGGCCGAGTGGCATATGGATAGAACTGCCTTCAGGGCTAGAATCCGTTCATTCAGGTTTTCACGTGTCAATGCTACGAAATTGCATAGGAGACCCGTCCCGAGTTGTTCCAGTGGAGGATGATCAAGTCACTGAAGAATTGTCCTATGAAGAGACTCCAGTTGCTATACTAGATCGACAGGTTCGTAGATTGAGAACTAAAGATGTAGCCTCCGTTAAAGTCCTATGGAGGAATAGAAATGTAGAGGAGATGAATTGGGAAGCTGAGAATGACATGAGGTCTAGATATCCTCACTTATTCCAGGCTTGACCCAGACTGTGTAGTTGAGGTAAGATTGTTGCTCAATTACTATTTTATGGCTTATCTCATCAGTATTGTTTGGTTGTTCACTTTTATATTATAGGGTTATGTTGTACCATTGCTTGTAGCGTCCTGTGAGAAGCATATGTTGGACTTTTCTGCTTTTCAGGTTTCCGGATAGTCCATATTATAGAGGAGACTCTGTCGAAATTTTCTGGCAATAGTTAAAGGAGTTGAGCCTCTTAAGATTAAGCTTATATTCGAGGATGAATGTCCCTAAGGGGGGATGATGTTACACCCCATAAGTTCCTATTATTTAACCGATGCATGCATACTTATGTTGAGAGTTTTCAGGTATGACACATACGAAAAAGGGCTTGGGGAATGAGTATAAAAACATGGGATCGAGCGGTCAGGAGGCTAGGCACCGTGCCATGCTGCCAGCCTAGCGCCATGGCCAGCACGTCGCGCCCTTGGCCTGGTGTGAGGGGCAGCACGCCGCACCCCCTAGCTACCGCCTCAAGCCTATTTAAATGTTTTACATTCAAGTTGATTTCATTGTAAATTTTCTAAAAAATAGACTCACGGCCTTAGGCGATTTCCTCTAAATTTCTCTTTGGTTTTTAGCAAAATTACGCTGCTAAACTCTGTCCAAATGCAAATTCATCTAAGAATAACGAGTTCTAGGCCTACGAGGAACGTCCTTGCGGAGTTATTTCTTGGAAATTTACTCGGAGTACCAGAACCCCACCGAGTAAAAGTTGTAGAAACCACTTCTAATTGAGTCCTAAGCGGCTACAACTGATAGGTAAACATTTCTACCTTCTAAACTCTCGAGAATTTGTAAGTTTTCAGCCGAATTAAATGAAGTTGAGTTGTAGTCAATGTTTTTAAAAGATATTGTTATTTGCCGATTCCTAGTATTGAAAATAGCCTTATTCTCTCAGCATAAGGCCTGCATTTTGGTGGAATTACCAACTACAGGTTGGAACTATTTAGGTGAACGAGAATCGACATTCGAGGTATGTTAAGGCTAACCTCTTTGGCAAGTTATTCTTTTCGTATAGTAATGCAACCTATGTCCTTGTAAGAAAATCATAAGCATGTATATTATGATTAGCTGCTACAGATAGATTGAGGCTAAAGTGTAGTACTTCAGTTGGGATTAGCCCTAACTAATATAGTCGTCCGTCAACCAACCTCAGGGTTGCTAGCTGTGTCATCGTCTATAGCACTATAGATCGCTAAAAGGAGCTATATGACGTCTAAAAGGACTATATTCAGGCCTATAAGGACATATTAATGTCCATCCATGCATGGACTTCTTCTTATGTTATATCGGCACCACTAACCCTCTATCGAGCCTTGTGTGCCCATGATGCAGTGACAGGAGCCCAGAGGTCTCATACACAGCTACAGGAGCCCAGCAGGCTCAGTTGCAGACCCAGAGGCTAGGTAGTGTTTCTATGGTTATCCTTTGAATCATATTGACCATATTAGGGGTATATAGAGTGAATTGTACTTGCCAAGGTTTATGGGGGCCCAGGTAGGTTATTTTGTGCTGATTGTATCTTCCAGGCTTATGGGGACCAGGTAAGGTTCTTGTTTGTATACTAGCTTGTTAGCTATACTTCAGGTTGTGAGGCTATTCAGGTTATAACTCTTATCCTTTCTATTGATTACTTTCATTTCTTTTATCAGTTCTATTCAGTCATTTTCATTACTACCTTATATATTCGGTACATATTGTTCTGACGCCCATCTATGGGATGCTGCATACTTTCCTGAAGGTGCGGATAGATATGATTCAGGACCTTCTTAGCCATCAGCCAGAGTTCGCAGTTGACTCAGCTCCTTTTCTCTGGAGTTGTCTGTTAGAAAGGTTTGCTCTTTTGTTGTATAGCTTTTGGGTCGGTTGGGGCCCTTTCCCGACCACTATTCCACTCTTAGAGGCTTGCAGACTACAGTTTTCAGTTGTTGGTTATTGCTGGCCGTGTGGGACCTATGTATGTTATGTTTTGTATGTTGGTTGTGTGGGGCCTAGCGTAGCTTTCAGTCAACGGCCTTGTCAGCTATAGTTTATATCAGACTGCCTGTTTTCCTTCTATTATGACTAGACAACATAGTGGTCTTGTCGGTCCGCATAGGATCCCTTTATTGTTACGGTTGCTTGGGTAGTTGGTTTCTTTAACCGGTTTGTTGCATGGGCTTGTCAACCTGAGGTTGTGTTTACAATCAAGATATAGTTGTTCGTTTTCTTGATTTTAAGTTGCTGGCAGGCACCAGAGGTGCATATGCCTAGCCAGGTTAGCCCAAGTCCCAATGTGGCATCAGGTGCCAGTCATGCCCCCCAAGGTGGGGCGTGACACTCAATTAGGGATACTAATGTCTTGTAGCATACCTCCAGGTCTCTGATGCTCAACTTTCGATTGTTGACAATTTGAACACTTAGTTATAAACTCCGTTGTGTCCTTCTTCATGTCATTCCACCAGTAGACCTCCTACAAAACATGGTACATATTGGTGGCACCTGGGTGGATAAAATACTGAGAGTCATGAGCCTCACCCAACATCCGCTCTCTCAAGTCGTCAACACCCGGAACATATAAATGACACTGATAAAGAAGTACACTATCTCCCCCTTGGGAGAATACCTCCACCTTCTGATTCTAGACAACTTCCTTTAAATTTACTAAGATAGGGTCCTCATCTTGCCTAGCCTTGACCTTGGTCACCAATGAAGATTCTGAACCATTATGATGAATGACACCACCATCTGTTGAGTTAACAAGACGAACCCCTAAACGAGCAAGCTTATGGACATCCTTTGCTAATTCCTTCCTTCCATCCTCTACATGAGACACACTTTCTATGGACAACCTACTAAGGGCATCCTCCACTACATTGGCCTTGCCCGGATGATAAAGGACACTCACGTCATAGTCCTTGAGAAGCTCTACCACATCCTCTGTCACAAATTCAGGTCCTTTTGAGTGAACACATACTGAAGGATCTTGTGGTCCGTGAACACTTCCACATGTACCCCATACAAGTAGTGTCTCCAAATCTTCAATGCAAACACCACCACTACCAACTCTATGTCATGCATCGGGTAATTCTTCTCATGAGTCTTAAGTTGTCTAGAGGCGTAGGCAATGACCTTACTATGCTTTAATAACACACAACCAAGACCAACCCACGAAGCATCACAATACACAATGAATCCATCCGTGTCCTAGGGTAGAGCCAATACTGGGGCTGAAGTGAGTCGGATCTTTAGTTCCTGAAAACTCTTCTCACAGGAATCCAACCACTGAAATTTGACCTTTTTCTAGGTCAACTTAGCCAACGGTGTTGCAATGGATGAAAATCCTTCAAAAGACCTCCTGTAGCAACCAGCTAAACCTAGGAAGCTCTTGATATTTGAAGTATTAACTAGTCTAGGACAATTCTTCACCGCCTTTATCTTTTGAGAGTCCACCTATTCACCCTCGCTTGACACCACATGGCCCAAAAATTCTAAAGAGTTCAACCAAAATTCACACTTGCTGAACTTAGGCAAACAACTGGCGATCCTTGAGAGTCTGTAGCATAATCCTCAAATGAGCGGCATGCTCCTCCTCACTCCATGAGTATATGAGAATATAGTCTATGGAGACAATCACGAACATATCCAAATATGTCTTGAACACCTTGTTCAACAAATTCATAAAAGATTTAGGAGCATTCATTAGTTCAAAAGACATAATTACGAACTCATAGTGACTATAGCGAGTCTTGAAAGCTGTCGTTTGGATGTCACTCTCTCTAACTCTGAGCTGATGATATTCAGATCTAAGGTCTATCTTTTAGAAGCACTTAGAACCCTAAAGTTGGTCAAACAAGTCATCAATATTGGGGAGGGGATACTTGTTCTTTATTATGACCTTATTCAACGGCCGATAGTCAATGCATATTCTAAGGGAACCATCCTTCTTCCGGACAAAGAGAACTGGTGCACTCCATGTGGATTTACTAGGCCTGATGAAACCCTTATCTAGGAGAACTTTCAACTGCTCTTTCAACTCTTTGAGCTGGGCTGGAGCCATTTTGTAAGGAGGAATGGATATAGGTTGCATATAAGGGAGAAGGTTGATACCAAAGTCAATCTCCCACTCGGGAGAGACTCCTGGTAGATCATCTGGAAATACCTCCGGATACTCGTACACTATAGGAACTGACTGAAGAGTTGGGGTCTTGGACGTAGCATCCTTAATCCAAACTAGATGGTACACACAACCTTTAGAAATCATCTTCCTAGCCTTGAGATAGGAAACAAAGCGACCTATAAGCACACCTGAACTACCCTTCAATTCTAGGACTGTCTCACCCAGAAATCAAAATTCTACCATTTCGGGTTCTACAATTTACTGAGGCATAACATGCATGCCACCAATCCATACCAAAGATAATATCAAAATCAATTATGTCTAACTCTACTATATCGGCTAAGGTGACTTTCTGATATACTGTGATAGGGCAATTTCTGTATACCCATCGAGTTATAACTGAGTCACCTACTGGAGTAGAGGTTGAGAAGGGATCTGATAGGGTTTTCGGACTGACTCCAAAACTAATAGCAACATAGAGAGTCAAAAAAGATAAGGTAGCCCATGGATCTAATAATGCATGTACATCAAGATGAAATACTCGTAACATACCAGTGGCCACATCTGGAGAGACGTCCTGCTCCAGACGAGATGAGAGGGCATAAAATCTATTCTGATACTGACCACCACCTGCACTAGTTGTGCGCCCTACTAAGATAGGCGTGCTGGTGGAGCTGCTGAACTTATTGTTGGGTCCCAGCCTCTACTATTGCCCTGTCTGGCTAAAGGGCAATCTCTGAGCATATGTCCAGGCTTCCCACACCCAAACATGCACCTAAACCTGCTAGGAACTCTCCGAGGTGCCTCCTACCATACTAGCCGCAAACTGGAATGCAGGGCTCTCCTGACCTGCTCCCCTAATCTCTAAAGCCTAATGCCCCACCCCTCTGGTCACATCTCAGTCTAGTCGGAACACTGACAGATGATGGTGCTTGGACTGATGACCTCTGGTGGGACTGCTGATGGTGTCCTCCACCGAAACCTCTACAGAAACTGTTTGTAACTCCCTGTCCTGACCATCTTGGCCTCTCTCCTTCTCCTTCATCTGACCCGCTTCTATCTGGTGGGCGTATATGATCGATCGTGAGAAGTCTAGTTCATTGTTCAACATAGCCTACACTCCTTAACCAGTGAGTCTAATACTTAATTCACAAACCTGCTCATATGAGCCCTCTGATCCGCCACCATCTCCAGCGCATACTTGGACAGTCGGGTAAACTCCAAGGCATACTCTTGGACAGTCCGGTGGTACTTCTTCAAGTTGACGAACTCCGCCGCCTTCACCTCCCTCAACTCTCTAGGGAAGAACCTATCCAAGAAGGTAATCACAAAATCATCCCAACTCTCAAGGAATGCTCTCACTACCCTACCATCCTTCCATAGGCAGTACCATATGTAAACAACCCCCTTCAGCTGATAGGAGGCTAAATCTGTACTCTCCTCTCCAGTCACCCCCATAATCTGGGTGATCTTATGTACCTCCTCGACAAACTCATGCAGGTACTCATCCACTTTTGACCCCAAAACTCAGGTAGATTCATCCTGAGGAAGTCCCAAACTCTAGTCACCGCTACGTTCCTATTCTTAGGAACATGAGCCACCGCCTGCTGATTGACTTGAGCGGTCATAGCTTGTGCCAACAACTGAAATGCCGCTCCGAACTCGGCATAAGTGACCTACTCCAGCATAGGTACGACTAGTGCTAGTGAGGCTTGCTGATGCCCATCTCCATTGCTATTGCCTTGGCCATTTCCATTTTTATTCCTTCTACTATTTACTTGGCGAGGAGGCATATTTCTTCAATCGCATATAGCACGAGTTAGAAGGATAGAGAGATACTTCATCACATGACATAGATCATGAAAAAAGGAAAATTTCCTAAAACGTCTTGTAGCCTATTCACCATAAGTATCGCGCGCTTCACACCCATGGAAAAGACTCTACTCAACGCAGCTTTCATACAACCTAGGATACTCTAAACCATTGCTCTAATAGCAAGTTTTTCTGACCCAAGCTGGGACCCCGGATCGAGACACAGGACCTAGGACCATGAATAGCTCCATGCCGAGCCATGACATGAACATAACAACTAAATAGCATACATCAAGTGGAATCATATAATGGAAACATGAATAAGCGGAAGTCTGAATAACATAGCAATCATAAACAGAGTCAACACTCGACAAAGCTGAAAATTTTACATAATGTCTGATAAGCCTCTAACATGTCTAATGAGCTGACGGGACAACATCCCCCATCTAGCTTGCTAAAGTCTAAAACTGAATATAACATAACTCAACGCCAAACTGAAATTTCTTAAAAGATGAGGACTCACAAACGATGGGATACAGAGCTAAGCTATGGGCGCTGAGTATGTAAGGTAAGTACTTGGAATGTACTGAGTATGTAAGGTAAGTAAAACATGTTGAGTAATGTTAACTGAAACCACGCATATAAACATAAATCATAAGGTCATGAGTGTAAGGACTGCATGCTGAAATATGAATCTGAAACATGTATAGTCATAAGTTGAATATCATAACTGAAAAGAATGACCCAAAGCTAAAGTAGAAATCATATGATTTGTCATAGCTGAAATCATAAGTATAAACTCGTAAACCGATCATTAGGTCAAACTTGTTGTAAAACATAATATCATAAGTAATGAATATGAATAACTGAAATTATGAGGAACAATGAGAGACTCGTCATAACCGACAACCACCATGTATGAGCACATGATGATCCCATGTCTTTCCCATGTGGAGGAGAGCCATTCTAAGCCTTGTCGGGGCAAAGGAAGAATAGGGTGTGATATCATGGTGTTCTCTAGGGCGGGGGAAGCACTCTCTTGAGAGGTCCCATCATATATCCTTACATTGGAGCGTACTTTATGAGACTGGGGAACCTTGGAAACCGTAGCCTACTCAGTGCTAGAAACTACTCCTAAAACATGTATAATGCTCATATAATCTTATTCTCAAAACATAGCTTGAATCTGAACATGGGGAGTCTTGACTCTAAAACATATCATAAGTTGATCTTATTAGCCTGGGCTAAATCATGAAAACATACTTAACATGTATGGGCTTGCCCAAATCATAAAATCATGCATACTTGAAATATACTTCATAAGTCAAAATCATGGATTCTTACATAGGTAATTTATAAACATTCAATCATGCTAGATATCTCATCACACTTGAAATCATGAATCATAAACTTTATTTTTCATAAACTTGCATAATTGGGCATAATTTTCTAAAACTTGAAATCATGAATTTATAATCAATTTGTATATAAAATCTTCCCATGAATCTTAAAACATAATTTGGAACATGAAGGGAATTGACCCATGCACAAATCATAGAGAATGTTATACCCCGTAAGTTTCTATCATTTAATTGATGCGTGCGTACGTATGTGGAGAGCTTCAGGGTATGACACATATGAAAAAGGGTTTGCGGGATAAGTATACAAGCGCGGTATCTAGCAAGCAGGAGGCTAAGGCTAGAGGTCAGGCGCACTAGGTGCCGCACCGCATAGGCCATGCCAGCAAACTGGCCGGCGCATCGCGCCAAGTGTACTGGCGTTGTGGCTGGCGCACCGTGCCACCCTGCCACCGCCTGCACAACTATTCAAGCCCTTCATGATTTTGACTAAGTCATTCTTATATTTTCCCCCTCAGCAGAGAAACAGAATAAACATTGATTTCATCCATTTCTTGACAAATTATGTCGCTAAACTCCGTCTAAATGCAAATTTTTCTTGGATAATGAGTTCTAAGCCGACGAGGAACGTCCCTAAGGAGTTATTTATTGAAAATTCACTTGGAATATCGGAACCCCGCAGAGCAAAATTTGTCGGACTCACTTCTATTTGGCTTCTATGTGACTACAAGTGATAGGTAAGCACTTCTACCTTCTGTACTCTCGAGAAATTGTAAGTTTTTAACTGAATTAAACGAAGTTGAATTATAGTTTAGGATATTGAAAGGTATTGTTATTTGCCAAGTTGTGGTGTTGAAAACAGCCTTATTTTCTCAGTATAAAGGCTGCAATTGAATGGAATCGCCGGCTATAGGTTGAAACTAATCGGATAAACGAGAATCGACATTCGAGGTATGTTAAGGCTTACCTCTTCGGCAAGTTTTTCTCATTTTATAGTGATACGACCTACGCCTTCAAAACAAGACAATGATCCTGTATATTGTAATTAGCTGCTGCTAGTAGATAATGAGTTTATATATTGTAAGTAGCTGTTGCTAATAGATAAGGATCATGTATGTTGTGATTAGCTGCTGTCAATAGATTATAATTATGTATGTGTGGTTAGCTTCTAGAAAATATATTGAGAGTATATTGCAGTATCCCTTGTTAGGAAAGAGTATATTAAGTGTGACACACGCTAGGAGTGTCATAGAAACTCCTATGTTCTTCTATTCATAGTATTAGTAGAATTCTAATGTTTTTCATTCATGCTAAGGCCTTAGAAGTTTATGATTAGCTGTGAAGCCTGATTTCGTTAGTTGGACAGCGTAGGGCACATCCGGGTGATATAGCTTTCAGTTTGACGCCTATATTATCAGTAAAGCTCGTCCAGAGGCCGTTGGCATACCTTGATGCCTCCAGGGCTAGAATTTGAATAGGATGGTCTTACATTAGAGTCAGCGGCACCAGAGTTTCCTAGTGAATTGAAGGTCAGCCTGCCATGTAGTTGGTTACTGTTAGTGACTGTTAATTTCAGTCGACTTAGTACTTATCGTACGGGTTACTTAGGACACCTTCTCAGTTGTTCCAAGTCTGGTAGATCAGTGGATACCCTAAGGAGGGAACTTCATTAGTAGTTATATGTGGGGTCAACGCCCCAGACTACTCTTATAGATGCCCACGTACAAATTACCGCGAGTGGCTAGTTCCAAATAAACCTGCCTACGAGGCTACGAAACACCCAAGGAAGCCATAGGAGGTCTAAACAGACTTGGGTGAAGTCTAAAGGGACTTTCACCACAGTATCACGGTGTTACTTCTAGGATAGGATTTATGGAAAGCTGCATGTGGATAGTTAGGGTTGGCTGCTTAGGAGCATGTCTGATTAGTAGCAGCCCCATAATTATTCTTAGTGGAGGAACTAAATAGTTGGTCACCTGCGAGCTTACAGATAGTTATGAGTTATCCTTGCCTCAGCATGACCTTCAAACTATCACTTAGGTCCCCTAGACCTCGACCTTTTCCGTCTAAGTCGACGGAGGTTGTGATCACTTTCAGGACCCTATGGACAAGTGTAGGCACACATACTGTGCCTGTTTGAATCTATATAGACCAGTTTAGGGGCGAGTAAGAGTAGTGGCCGTGTTAGGCCTAAGGAGCCCAGACGACTCATATTTAGTTACAGGAGCCCCGAGGGCTCATATTCAGTTACAGGAGCCCAATGCTCATATTCAGTTACAGGAGCCCAGATGGCTCATACATGATTATAGGAGCCCACAGATATGATTACAGGAGCTCATCTAGCTCAGAATGATTACAAAAGCCCAGATGGCTCAGACACAGCTACAGGAGCCCAAACAGCTCATATTCAGTTACAGGAGCCCAGATGGCTCATATTCAGTTACAGTAGCCCAGACGGCTCATATTCAGTTACAGGAGCCCAGATGGTTCAAACATGATTACAGGAGCCCAGATGGCTCAGACATATTACAGGAGCCCATATGGCTCAAAAATGATTATCGAAACCCAAATGGCTCAAACACAGCTATAGGAGCCCAAATGGCTCATATTTAGTAGCAGGAGCCCAGACGGCTCATATTCAATCATAGGAGCCTAGATGTCTCAAATACAGTTACAGTTACTTGCAGGGACTAAGGGGTACCAATAGGGTATATAGAATGATTGGAACCTACCGAGGCTTATGGAGGCCCAGGTAGGTTATTACTGTATTACTTGTACCTTCCAGGCTTATTGGGGCCAGGTTAGGTTCTTATTTGTATACTTGGTTGTTAGCTATATCTTATGAATGTATAGTTGTATAGTTTCAGCTCATATACGTGTAGTGACTTACAAGATGCATGTTATGGATGAGAAAGCTTACAGGTTATCTCCTGCCCCTTCTTGCTACTTATTTTCATTCTTTATTAGCTTCTAATAAGCTTTTTGTTACTGCCTTACATATTCGGTACATATTTTATTGACACCCAACTATAGGGCACTGCATACTTTCCTGCAGGTTTAGACATATAGGTTTTGGGATCTCCTAGAAGCTATCCAGAGTCAGCAGATCAGCTAACTCCTTTCATTCGGAGTTTCCAGGTTGTAGAGATTACTTGTCTTTTATTTGTATAGCATTTGGGTAGGCGGGGGCCCTGTCCCAACCAATATATTCACTCTTAGCGGCTTGCAGACTATAGTATTCAGTTAGTTGGTTGTTGTTGGCTGTGTGGGGCCCATGTATGTCTTAATTTGTGTGTTGGCCGTATGGGGCCTAGTATAGCTTCTTATTCTCATTCCTGTCATAACTAGACAGTATGGTGATCTTGTCAGCCCGCATAGAATTCCTTTTTTTTGTTATATTGGTTGGGTTATATATGTTCCTTTAAAGGTGTTGCATCGCCTTGTCGAACCGAGGTTGTGTTTACAGCCAAGATATTAGCAGTTTGTTTTCTTGATTTTGAGTTGCTGATAGGCATCAAAGTTGCCTATGCCCATCCAGGTCAGCCCAAATTCCATTGTGACAGTAGGTGCTAGTCATGTCTCCCAAGGTGGGGCATGACAAAGTTGGTATCAGAGCAGGTTGTATCCCAAGAAGTCTGCAAGTCGTGTCTAGTAGAGTCTATTTTATAAATGTGTTGTGCACCACATTTTATAAGAAGGAGGCTACGAGGCATGATAGTATGGTTACGCTTCCTTCTTCTCAGATCGTACTATAGAGCTGAGTTGTATAAGGATGAGTCTCTAAGCTTCCTTGTTATGTCTGTCCAGAATAATGTTTGACATGGAATAGACTTCAGTCTGCCGCAAGATAGCTACAACAGCAGGAGAGGGTACCAGTAAGGTGCCATAGTTGAGGGATAGTTATCCTAAGGGTAAAAGCAGATGTTTTTAATATCCCTAGCATCCTCCCGGGGCACTAGGAACCTTATAAAGTAACAGACATGCCAGCAGCATTCCCAGTTCTTTCTACAGCCTCACAGTAGGAGGTTAGGAGTATAGCATATATATGACTTGGCTTACTTAGTAGATATCTAGAATTAGACAGGGCCAACAGTTAATATCGGATTACCTGAAAGATATAGAAGAAGGGGGAAATTGCAGGATTCTTACCCCCAACCCTTCGGAGGTTGTAAAGTCCCATACCTCGGCCCTACCATAGTAAGATATGGTTATTTCCTGCCTCCCAGTCTTTTCTCAGTATGACAGAGAGCGTATGTATTAATGTGATGCTGCCCAGAATGAATAGTAAAGGAGGGCTAGAAACGTTGATTCCGCAAAAGTGTTAGAAAGTGATTAAGACCCCTAGTTTTTCAATAAGTCACTTAGACCCTCACGATAGTGAATCAGGAGGGTAGATAAGATTGCTAGCAGCACCCAAGTGTGGGTGAGAGTCCATAAGTAGTAAATTCCCAGCAATAATAAAGTTTAAGTCAGAAATAGACTAACCCTATCGCGGCGTGTGGATGACGGTAGGGGAAATGTGATGAATAATGGATATGGTCCCTAGCTTATTATGTTGAAGGACAGAGAGGTTATATGAGGGGAGCCAGCCAATGATATAGGGTGGTAGATTTGGCCAGTAATATCCTTGTCAGTACGGCGCATGGGGCATGAACCACCGATTTCGGCCTATAGAAGTATGGTGCGGACATGAATATCTAGCTCGGGAAGAGAACAATACCACCACTAGGTGGAAACAGACTGATAGAGTTTGGAATTGCCGCTGAATTTCAAGAAATAAGCATCAAGCTGACATTTAAAGGATAGTGAGATTATAACCTAGAGTACCGCAATATCACCTCTAGTTGTGGAGGAGAAGGAACGACAGTACGAAGGCCCTATCCTAGTATAGATAACAGGGGCAAGGTTTAGTAGAAAAAGTCTTTGGCCTTGAGATAGCAGGGGACAAATTCTTGAAATTCAGAGATCGACTCTACGTTCCATATGTGGCAAGGCTTCGCTAGTGAATTATGACAGAAGTACATTATTCTCATTATTATTTTCATCTAGGTTCGATGGAAATAAACCTTCGTAAAATATACCATGACAAAAAAGAGAATTATTGGTGGCATGGAAAGAGGAAAGGTATTACTAAGTTGTAGCGCGGTGTCCCAATTGCCAGCAGGTAGACATTGAACATTAGGAATCTGGCGAGCTAACTCAGGAGATAGTCTGCCCATATGGAAGCGGGAAGCAGTCAACAAACCTTGTTACAAGTTCACCGCGTACCCGGCGTAACTTGACTCCATTGGAGTCATTGTTGATAAATTAACAGAATTAGCTCATCTCTTGCTAGTCAAGGCTGCGTTTTTCAGCTGAAAATTATATAGAATGATACATAAAGGAGATAGTCCGACGGAATAGTATCCAAGTATTTAACGTCTCTGATAGAGAGACCTAGTTTATAGCTAGATTTTGGAAGTCATCTCAGAAAAGTTTGGAAACATAGGTTAATTTGAGTACAACTTTTTGTCCTCAGATAGATGGACAAGCAGAGCACACGATTCAAACGCCCGAAGGTATGTTATGGGCGTGTGTGCTAGACTTCAGGGTAAGTTGGGATGAACACCTACCTCTTATCGAGGTTGCATAACAATAGTTACCATTTTACCATAAAGATGGTGCCTTATGAAGCTTTGTATGAGAAGAAATTTAAGTTCCCCCTGTATGGGTTGAAATTGGTGAGTTAGGGTCATTGGGACCTAACATGATATATCAGACAGGAGAGGGAGGTAAGCTCATTAGAGAGCATCTACTGACGGCTCAGGGTCGTCAGAAATCCTATTTCGACATACGACGCAAATATTTAGAGTTTGTGCTGATTACTGGGTATTCCTAAAAGTTTCGCTAGTGAGGGGCATTATAATATTTTGTAAGAAGGATAAGTTTAGCCTTAGATTCATCGAGCCATACCGGATCTTCCGAATAATAGGCTAAGTGGCCTATGAGTTAGAATTGCCTTCGAGGTTAGAACCTGTTCGTCGTCTTTCATGTATCAATATTAGCAAGTGCGTAGGAGACCCTTTTCGAGTTATCCTAGTTGAGGATGTTTAGGTCACAGAAAAATTGCCCTATGAGAAGATTCCTATAGCCATAAAAGATAGATAGGTTCACAGAGTAAGGACTAGAGATGTAGCCTATTAAAGTCTCATGGAGGGACAAAACGTAGAAGAGATAACTTGGGAAGCCGGGGACGACATGAGATCTAGCTATCCTCACTTTTTCCAGACCCTATGATGATAGTACATATACTTAGACAATTATAGTTGAGGTGCGATAGTTCTCAAGTGTTATATTGTTCCTTCTATTACTGTAGTTGTCAGTTGCTCACTTGATTGTTGTGGAACTATATTATTCAGTTGTTTATAGCGTCCTGTGAGATGCCTATGTTGGACTTTTCTACGTTTTAGGTTTCCAAATAGTCCACATTACAAAGGAGATGCTACCGAAATATTTCTAGCATTAGTTAAAGGAGTAAGACAATTGAATTTAAAATTACATTCGAGGAAGAATGTTTCTAAAGGGGGGATGATGTTACACCCTGTAAGTTTATATCATTTAATCGATGCGTGTGTGCGTATGTTGAGAGCTATAAGGTATAATGCATACGAAAAATGATTTGGGGGATGAGTATACAATCATGATATCGAGCGAACAGGAGGTCAGGGCCAGAAGCCAGGCGCAATAGGCGCAGTGCCGCGCAGGCCATGCTAGCACACTGGCCGGCGTGTCGCGCCAAGTGGACTAGCGTTGTGGCCGGCGTGCCGCGCAACCCTTCCACCGCCTGCACAACTATATAAGCCCTTCATGATTTGGTCTAAGTCATTCTAATATTTTCCCCTTGGCAGAGAAAGAGAGTAAACGTTGGTTTCATCCATTTCTCATCAAATTACGCCACTAAACTCCGTCTAAATGCAAATTTATCTTGGATAATGAGTTCTAAGCCTACGAGGAACATTCCCACAAAGTTATTTCTTGAAAATTAGCTTGGAGTACTGAAACCCCACTGAGTAAAAGTTGTCGGAATCACTTCTAATTGGCTTCTATGCGACTACAAGTGATAGGTAAGCACTTGTACATTCTGTACTCTCGAGAAATTGTAAGTTTTGGACTAAATTAAATGAAGTTGAATTATAGTTAAGGATATTGAAAGGTATCATTATTTGCCGAGTTATGGTATTGAAAACAGCCTTATTTTCTCAGTATGAAAGCAACAATTGAATGGAATCGTCGGCTATAGGTTGAACTAATCGGATAAACGAGAATTGACATTCGAGGTATGTTAAGGCTTATCTCTTTGGCAAGTTATTCTCGTCATATAGTGATATAACCTACGCCTTCGAAACAAGACAATGATCTTGTATGTTGTAATTAGTTGCTGCTAGTAGATAATGAGTTTATATGTTGTAATTAGTTACTGCTAGTAGATAAGGATCATGTATGTTGTAATTAGCTGTTGTTAGTAGATTATAATTATGTATGTTGTGGTTAGCTTCTAGAAAATGTATTGAGAGTATATTGTAGTATCCCTTGTCGGGAAAGAGTATATTAAGTGTAACTCACACTACGAGTGTCATGGAAACTCCTCTGTTCTTCTATTCACAATATTAGTGGAATTCTAATGTTTTGTTGTCATGCCAAGGCTTTAGAAGTTTATGGTTAGTTGTGGAGCCTGATTTGGTAAGTTGGATAGCGTAGGGCACATCTTGGCAATATAGCTTTCAGTTTGATGCCTGTATTTTCAGTAAAGCTCGTCCAGAGGCTGTTGGCATACTTTGACGCCTCCAAGGCCAGAATTTGAATAGGATGGTCTTACCCTAGAGTCAGCAGTGCTAGGGTTTCCTAGTGAATTGAAGGTCAGCCTGCCATGTAGTTGGTTACTGTCAGTGACTGTTAGTTTCAGTCGACTTAGTGCTTGTCAAATGGGTTACTTAGGACACCGTCTCAGTTGTTCCAAGTCTGGTAGATCAATGGATACCTTAAGGAGGGAACTTCATTAGTAGTTAGATACAGGGTGAAAGCCCCAGCCTACTCTTATAGATGCCCACGTATAGGTTGTCGCGAGTGGCTAGTTCCAGATAAACTTACCTACGAGGCCGAGAAACACCTAGGGAAGCCATAGGAGGTCTGAACATACTAGGTCGAAGTATAAAAGGACTCGCATCATAGTATCATGATGTTACTTTCAGGCTAGGTGTTATGGTAAATTGTTTGTTGAGAGTTAGGGTGTTATACCCCGAAAGCCCAAAGATCATACCCGGAGTTTAAATGGAGAAAAACATAAAATCTAGCATTAGGACAGTACGAGTCGTGAGGAGACCTGTGAGCACAGCCCACGAGTTGTGATATGACTCGTGGGGAGGCCCAGGTGATGAGTTTGTAGTTTGGGAAATAGGATCCCCACGGGCGTGACCACGACTTGTGGTCAAGCCCCACGAGTCATTAGATTAGTCGTGGGGTAGGTGAGCAAGAAAAGAGAAGAAAAGAGGCAGTGCACTTGATGGGAGGAACCCACGTGTCNCCCCCCTGACCAAGATTTCCTACCAATTCTCCTTTCACTTCACGGGAGGAACCCACGTGTCATGGTCAGTCCCCACGATTTGTGGGGTAAGTCATAACCAAGTAGGGAATAAAATTTATTGAGGCTGAGGTAGTGTACGTCAGGGGTCATGCCATGAGTCATGGACCAGGGTAACGAGTCGTTAGGTCCCTCATTGGGACCCTCTGGCAGTTATTTGTTGCGAGTTTAGTAAGGGCTTTTCTGTAATTTCTAAGGTCCTAAGGCCTCAACTACGTCTTTTGGAGTTATGAATGATGACTTTTAAAGGGGTTAAGTTCATTTTAGGCCTTATTCATTCATGCATGCAAGGTAGAAAGTGAGAAAGGGTAACCAAGCTTTGTGTTCTTCAATTTCCCTTCAATTTCTTCTTGGACTATCAAAGAAGTGTAAGAATCAGCTACCAACAGGTATGTAGGGTTATGAATGGGTGATTCCTTTTACACCCATGCTCAATCCCTCTCTAAATCATGAATGTTCTATGTTTAGACTTTGGGTTTTAACCCAATGCATGAATTTCTTAATTCTTTACATGGGTATGATTTAAATATTTTTCTACCATTGTGTCATGAAGCACGGACAAATTTTATAATGTTTTCAATTAAAAATCATGTTTATAACCTTATGAATTCAAAAGCCCATTGACAAAAAGTTCATGAAAGATGACAATTGTGATGAATGTATGATGATGATGAGATATTATGATGAAAAGCATGTTTTCAAGCTACCCATATTTACAATCATGTTTTCGATATGAATTGAGTATTTTTAAGTATGATAAGCTTTGGGCAATGCCCACATGTTCAAAGTATGATTGATGATTTCTCTAATTAAGCTTACCACATGGTTTTGGAGCGAAGACTCCCAATTATCTTTCAGCTTGTGGTATGGTTTGAGTTGAAGCTTCTCATATGTAGGATTTCATATTTGAGATGTATTTTATGACTGAGTTTCGTCAATAGACGATGTTGATCTTCATTGAATAATGATGTAGAGCATATGCATATTTTTAGGAGTAATGTCTAGCACCGAGTAGGTTAAGGATCGGTCACCCTATACCTCAGAATTACGCACCAACGTAGGTTTATACTTATATGTATTACTTCGGGAAATCCCTTGTGAGCTATCCCCGGCCCTATTGGCCCACGAGCTTGATATCAATATCATGGTATCGTTCCTAGCCCTGGCAAAGCTTTGGATGACTCTACCCACTTGAGTGTAATAGCTGGGACCATGTAAGCTCTATCGTGGTATGTCAGTTAAAAGATGAATCTCCCATTGTCCCTCATAATTTCAGTTACGCATGTTCATCATTCTTGAGATTTATACATTGATGCATGTTCTAAAGAAGGTTTGACTAAATGTACAGTTTTACTCATGACTATCATATTTCAGCTTTTAATCAATCGATTCAGTTATTATGTTATGTTATGATGAGATCATGATTTTAGAAAGAATGCATGCAAGCCCTACTCTCAGATTCTTAAATGTTTATGTTTTAAATTATGCATTGTCTTTAAATGATTTTATTTACTTAAGAGTTTTTTACTTACCTTGCATACTCAGCACATTTCACGTACTGACCGCATACTCTATGATGTATCATTTCATGATATAAGACTTGGCTCTCAGGTTCAGCCCCGCTCTTAGTCAGTCTTCTGAGATAGCATCGTACGTTGTTGGTGAGTCCTCATCTCCTGAGGACTAGACTATTCAGATTTCCTTATGTATTTTCAGTTTCAGCTTATTGAGTTAGTTGGGGTCTTATCTCATCAACTCTTCATGTTTAGAGGCTTTTCAAACATACGGATATATTCAGCTTTAGGTTGTATATCCTGATGTTATGTTTAAGTTTAGACTTCCGCTATGATTTTCATGTTGATTATTCAGTCTATTTGATAAAGATGGATGTATGCTTATGCCATGGATCGATTTGGGGCCCCCTCGGGGTTCCTTGTCCCATGTTGCGATCCGGGCCTCCGTTCGGGTCGTGACATAGGCCTGGCTGCTTAGGAGCATGTCTGATTAGTAGCAGCCCCACAACTGTTCTCAGTGGAGGAACTAAATAGTTGGTCACCTACTGCCTTACAGACAGCTTATGAGTTATCCTTGCCTCGGAATGACCTTCAAACTATCGCTTAGGTCACCTGAACCTCGACTTTTTCTATCTAAGTCGACGGAGGTTGTGATCACTACCAGGACCCTCTGGTCAAGTGTAGGCACTCAGACTGTGCTTGTTGGCAGCTATATAGACCAGTTTAGGAGCGAGTAAGAGTAGCGGCCGTGTTAGGCCTAAGGATCCCAGATGAATCATATTCAGGTATAGGAGCCTAGATGGCTCATATTCAGTTACGGGAGCCCAGACGACTCATATTCAGTTACGGGAGCCCAGACGGCTCATATTCAGTTATGGGAGCCCAAACGGATCATATTCAATTACGGGAGCCTAGATGGATCAGACATGATTATAGGAGCCCAGATGGCCCAGACATGATTACAGGAGCCCTAATGGCTCTGACATGATTACAGAAGCCCAGATGGCTCAGACACAGCTATAGGAGCCTAGATGGCTCATATTCAATTACGGGAGCCCAAATAGCTCATATTCAGTTACAGGAGCCTAGATGGCTCAAACATGACTACAGGAGCCCAGATGACTCCTATTTAGTTAGAAGAGCTTAGACGGCTCATATTCAGTCACAGGAGCCCAGATGGCTCAGATATAGTTACAGTTACTTGTAGGGCCTAAGGGGGTACCAATAGGGGTATATAGATTGATTGGCACCTGCCGAGGCTTATGGGGACCGAGGTAGGTTATTACTGTGTTGCTTGTACCTTCTAGGCATATAGGGACCAGGTTAGGTTCTTGTTTGTATACTTGGCTATTAGCTATAGCTTATGAATGTATAGTCATATAGTTTTAACTCATATATGTGTAGCGACTTACTAGATGCAAGTTATGGATGAGAAAGCTTACAGGTTATCTCCTGCCCCTTCTTTCTACTTTATTTTCAGTCTTTATTAGCTTCTAATCAGCTTTTTGTTACTACCTTACATATTCGGTACATATTGTACTGACGCCCAACTACGGGGCGCTGCATACTTACCCGCAGGTTTAGATAGACAGGTTTCGGGATCTCTTAGCAGCTTTCCAGAGTCAGAAGATCGGCCAGCTCCTTTCATTCAGAGTTTCCAGGTTGTAGAGGTTACCTATCTTTTGTTTGTATAATATTTGGGTAGGCTGGGGCCCTGTCCCGACCAATATGTTCAGTCTTAGAGGCTTGCAGACTAAAATATTCAGTTAGTTGGTTGTTGTTGGCTGTGTCAGGCCCATGTATGTCATATTTTGTGTGTTGGCTGTGTAGGGCCTAGTATATATGATTGTTTTCATTCCTGTAATAACTAGATAACATGGTGATATTGTCGGCCGGTGTAGGATCCCTTTTTTTGTTATGTTGGCTGGGTTAGTTGTCTTCCTTACAAGTGTTGCGTGGCCTTGTTGGCCCGAGGCTATGCTTATAGCCAAGATATAGCAGTTTGTGTTCTTGATCTTGAGATGCTGGTAGGCATCAATGTTGCCTATGCCCATCCAGGTCAGCCTAGATCCTAGTGTGGCAGTAGGTGCAAGTCATGTCTCCCAAGGTGGGACGTGACAGAGAATTTCATAAAATTGAATTAAAACCCCATAAGATCATAAACTTAAATTAATACTTGAATTCATGAACTTGAAGAGAAATTTGGGCATGAGGGTGAAAGGAACTCTCATTCATAGCCCTACATACCTAGGTAAACTGAATCTCAACTTGATTTTGGAAGCCCAAGGGACTTGGGGAAGAATTGATAGGATTCAAGCTTGATCTTCAAAGAGGAACTTCTAAACTTGCATGCATGGGAGTTGAATGAATTAAAATAGGTTAAACTCCCTTATTACACTTCTTTTAAGGATTAAAATGACATAGTTTAGGGCTTAGGAATTATGAAAATGCCTTTACTGATTCGATAGAAAAAATCACACTGCCAGGTGCCATGACTCACACCACAGGTCATCCTTCGATACCATGATGACTCGTGGTATCGCTCGTTACTTCCTTTCATGTTTTTCCCAGTTCTTAGGCCTTTGAACGACGACTCGACAGGATGGGTCATTACTCGACACAATGACCCATTGTGTCCTCTCATCATCACCACTGGAAATTTCATTTTTTCTTCCAACCTTGTCCAACCAACGGTCGACCTGATGAGTCATGAAGTCACACCATGACTCGTCCCTCTACCCATTAAATCCCTCTGAAAGAATCTCTTAATTCCAACTCTGCACCACCCAATGAGGGACTCAACGACTCGTTGGGTGTTATGACGGGTCAATCCTCAACCCATTGCCACTGCAACTTCCCAACATAGCACCACTTAACTGGTCACATAACCATCCATCAAGTGACTTAACGGGTCACCTGACGAGTCGTTCTATGACCTGGTGCAGATTCTCCTACTTTCTCTTATTCAACCCTCGGGTCTAATTTTAGGGACTTTGGGGGAATTACAATACTTATCTAGAAAGGTGGAGTAGAACTGGGTCCAGTTCAATGGAGGTAACCCCGTTGGTCTTCACTCCACAAAAGCCCTCCACCAAAGCTTAGCATCACTCATTAGGTGGAAGGTGACAAACTCCATCCCATACTTTTTCACTGCCCCCATTTTGTGGAGCCTCTCATGACAGTCAATTATAAATTCGTAGGCGTCCTCCGCCTCAGTACCGTCAAAAATAGGAGGCTTTATCCTGGTGAACCTCCAGAACAGGTCATGTTCCTCCCCAGTCATTACCGATCTAACTATCGGCCTCGAAAACATCACAACCTCCATTATATTATCAATACGAGGAGCCATAGTAGCTACATGTTGTATCCCCAACTAGTGTCCGACAAGAGTCGCTGGCGCTGCCCTATTACCCACGAGGCCACTCATAAGGTTAAGAACCTAAGCCAGTATCTGATATGATACTGAAGCAGCTGCAGCCTCTCCCAAGGTAGGAACCTCCACCTCCATAGCCACTCTCTCTTGAAATACCGGTGGTACGAGAGACGCTGACCTCTCTAAAACTAGAGTAGGAGCGCGGGACCCTCCTCTAACAGCGACAGGCCTCATCCTGCAACCTCGGTTCCATCCTCTACCACGAACTGCGGCTGCTGCTGTTGGCTCGGGTGCTCCCTCTCTATTTCCACCTGAACTTGTTCTCACCATCTGTTGGAGAAATAAATAAGAGTTGTTAGATACCAATTTGGAGCACCAGATACTAATTCGAATCAAGTAATCACATGAAAAAGAAAGAAGAACGGAGTTTTCCTAAAGACCTACAACCTCTTGAAGATAAGTCACATACGTCTCCACACCGATTCGAGCGACTCTACGAGACCCTTCTAAGTGCAATGCGATCAATGAACCTAGGGCTCTAATACAAACTTTGTCATGACTCGAATAATTGTGATTGACACCCACACTAACCCCTGGTGGGCGAACCAACCAATCCCAACTATTTTTCCCAAAACCCCAACATTCAGGATGAATATAACACCTATAAAAATAAATGAACAAATCATCGAAATAACATAAGAGATTCAAAAATCAATTCCTACAAAATATTCCCAGAACCTAATTGTCATTGCACTTTAGATGTCTATTCACATGTCAAAGATTGATTTTAACTAAAAATAAATAAAACTACAAATGTTCGGACAAGAGACATCTTCGTAGGAGGAGTGGAACAGCATATTCTACATCGCACCTTTAAAAATGCCTGTCGCTGCTCTAAAGATTAGGTCGAGATGAACTTTTGGGATTGGAAGTTGCACTCAGAAAAGAAATGCAGGAGTAGCGTCAGTACGAAACACAGTACTAGCAGGCATCATCAGCCGACCTTAAATAATAGCATGCATACATACATATTGGCAACGATATGCAATCAATCCAGAACATCTTCACACATAACCATACTCATTTCAAGAATTAAATCTACTCAGGTGCTAACTGGCCTGCTCACTAGATTAGGCCATCGATGTAGCGGTCATTTGACCGGTGCCGTGGTCTCGTCGCGGAGGAACAAGTTCAATTATAGCAGTACTGCCTTGGAATAGCTCGACTTAGATGCACATTCAACATTTCACCAACTCTTTACAACCTATACATCATTATAATCATCCACGTATGCCATAGTCATCAATAAATGATAGATACCATGTAACCACATAAGGTATAGAATGAGTGATTCTCAAAGATTGCAAAACTCTATCACTAATTCTCTTTTAAATATTCCATCCATCAAGTCATTGAAAGCCTTAATAATTTAGACAACAAACACATGACCACAAGTTCAGTTCAGTTAAATATACATACACAGTCTGATTCTTAGAATACATCAATAACACAACAAATGGTGATGTGCCGGGCACACGCCTCCGTCACATCACAAAGAACACTTGGTCAATGAACATCGATGTACATACATGCTAGAGGGTCTTATTTCTACACATCTAGTCATGACCTACAGGGCACTCTAGAAATCTATTTACTGTACCAGCATGGTACCTACTTCCACTCATATACTTGTCCGGATGCTTCCCTCGAACATGAGCCGCTCAGTCAATCATTGCTCGCACGGATGCTCCCCTCGGACACAAGCCACTCATCTATTAATACTATCCACATTCATTCTCATAGAACATATATTATCATTAGTCCGTTGTTATAACTTTTAGGAGGTCTCATTCCACCCTCCATTAACTTAACCCTTTTTAAATGGTTCAATCATTCTCAACAAGTACAAAGGACATGAACAACATGTACACTTTATTCCACATTACACAAGTAGCCACATTATATTAGAATCACTAAAATAGGAAATTCAACCAGGAAGATTAACACACTTAAGGTCTAGAGAAAACTTACACATTATAGTTCCACATCTATGTTATTACAACCCATAAGTTTCTAACATTTAGTCGGCCTAGTCGTATGTTGGTTGAGAGTTTTAGAGTGTCATATGTACGAGGAAAGGGATCGGGGAAAGGCCGAACAAGTGCAAAGTCGGGATTTCACGGGAGGAGGCCAAACCAAGTTTCCCAAAGGGAAAAAGTGGCACGGAGCAGCCCCATCCACATTACCGAAAGTGGCACGGAGCAGAATTGGCGCGACCGGCAGAGTGCCATGTTGCCTTGTCTGCCACCTCATGTATATAAAAGCCTCACACTTAGATGTTATGTTATTTTCCAAATAACCTCAGCCAGTAGAGGTAAGAACGAAGGGAAACTATTGAAAATCATCCAATTACACCGCTAAACGCCATCTAAATCCAAATTAACTCCGGGTATTGAAGTATAAAGCTGCAGGGAGCATCGCTACGGAGTTATTTTCGCAAAATACGCCCAAAAAATCATTTTCCCGTCTAGCGTAAGTTGATGGAATTGTTTTAAACTAGTGTCAATATGATCACGTGCCTAAAGTAAGTATTTCTCCCTTCTAGATTCCCGAGAAATTACTAGTTTTTTATCGTATTTCGATAAGTTGAAGTATAGTCAGTATATATATATATATAAAAGTTATCGTTTCTTCGAATATAGTAATAAATAGCCCTATTCTTCCGTTAATATGATTACAGTTGAGAAGGGCAGTTGAAAACGAGCCGAAACTCATCAGTTAATCAGTAAACAGCGAACGAGGTATGTTAAGGCATTTTCTTTCGGCAAGTTAGTTTCTTTAGCATAGTAGTCCAGTATGAATCCCAGTAAAGCATGATAGGAGTATGTTATCATGTCTAGTTTTTGTTGTCAGTTGAGACTCATAAATTGTATTGTTTTGGGCTGGATTATACTTGTATAGCTTTCGCGACCACCCAAGGGTTAATAGCTGTGTTGCCGCCCACCAGGGGCGAGGATACGTCGCTCTATGGAGCGGCATGCCATCCACAAGTGACGAAGATGGGGATACAGATCCTCATATGCCTTGGTTGGCCTCATACACACCCCCGCCGAGCGCTTACGTCCAGGGTGTAGATATCAGGAGTCCTCCGGACTCAGATACAGCTACAGTCAAGGGCCAAGCAGGCCTAGTTGCAGACCCAGGGGATCGGCATGATGCTTATAGATGGTAGTTGACTCAGTATGACCTGGACAGGGGTATATAGATTGAAGTGTACTCATTAGGGCTAATGGGGGACCAGGTGGGTTGTTCTGTGCTGATTGTACCTTCCGGCTTATGGGGGCCAGGTAAGGTTTATGTTTGCTTTAGTTACTGATAGTTAGACAGTAAGACACCTNAGTTATGTTTAGCCCTGATTTCACTACTTCAGTCATCTTCAGTCCGTTTTCTTTACTTCAGTTATTGTCAGTTCTATTTCCTTACTTTCAGTTATTTAAAATTTCTGCCTTACATATTCAGTACATATGGTACTGATGTCCTCTTCTGGGGCGCTGCATTACTTTCCTTCAGGTGCAGATAGACGAGGAGCAGGTCCCTCGTAGTTTCAATCATCCGTACAGAGTCGTCAGCTCCCTTCTTCCGGAGCTTGTGTGATAGAGGTTTACTTCTTTTGTTTGTACAGTATGGGTAGGTCGGGGCCCTGTCCTAACCATCTTAATACTCCTAGAGGATTGCAGATTGTGTTACTTCCCTATGGTTAGATGATATCAGCCGTGTGGGGCCCATATGTGTTTCAGATTATGTGTGAAGGTCGTGTGGGGCCCTGTTTAGCTGTTGATTAGCAGCCTTGTTGGCCATAGTTCAGTTTAGCATCTGATTTTACCTTCCAGTTATAACTATATATCATGGTGGCCTTGTCGGCCCGCATAGGACTCCCTATGATTGTTTGTCTCTGGTTAGCTGTTTATTTTCACATTTGGCTATAGGCCTTGTCGGCCGGGGGTTGTATTTACTATATAGCCCGTTATTTTATTGATTCTAGAGTTCAAGTCAGCCCTGCACCAGAGGTGCTTAGGCTCAGTCAGCTCAGCAGTCCAGGTCCTAGTAGGGCACCAGGTTCTAGTCATGTCTCCCAAGGTGGGCGTGACAAACTTGGTATCAGAGAAGGTCATATCCGGGGGAGTCTTCAAGCCGTGCTAAGTAGAGTCTTGTCTATGGATGTGTTGTGCACCACATACTATAGGCAGGAGGTTGCAAGGCATGATAGGATGGTTACTCTT
>JACEIK010000005.1:767349-786087 GCA_018107945.1 Datura stramonium | reverse complement strand
CAGTTAATATGGATTTTGTAGTAGGGTTACCTCGTACCAGGCGTAAATATGATTCTATCTGGGTAATTGTTGACAGGTTGACAAAATCAGCTCACTTTCTACCAGTAAGGGCTACCTTTTCAATCGAAGATTATGTTGAGATGTATATTAGAGAAATAGTTCGATTGCATGGTGTTCCATTGTCAATTATCTCTGACCGAGGGGCAGAGTTTACAGCTAAATTTTGGCAGTCTTTTCAGAGGGGCCTGGGGATGCAGGTTAACCTGAGCACAGCCTTCCATCCTCAGACAGACGGGTAGGCAGAACGTACAATCCATAAGCTCGAGGATATGTTATGGGCGTGTCTACTAGATTTTGGAGGCATCTGGGATAAACATCTACCACTTATTGAATTTTCCTATAATAATAGTTATCATTCAGTAATTTAGATGGCGCCTTATGAAGTGTTATATGGGCGGAAGTGCAGGTCTCCAGCTGATTGGTTTGAGTAGGAGAATCGGCATTGATTGGGCCAGATATTATTCATCAGTCAGAAGAGAAAGTAAAGCTTATCAGGGAACGTCTGCTGACTGGTGATGTGTCGAAGTATCGTGTGATATAGTGAATCTAGTGTTGTGTTGTGGGGTTCAAATGATGGACTTTGTTGTATTATTATGATTGTTTTAGTGTGCATATTCATAATTATATATTGTTGCTTAGTTGTTTGTATCACCTTTGGGACTATACAAGGACCCTTGTAGATGTGACAGTTTTCGGTAGGGTCGAGTCCAGGGCTACGCAGGAACCTGTAAGACCATGACAGCTTTAGGCATGGTTGAGCTTTGTATTTGATTAACCTATATGGCCATAAGAACTTCTGGTAAAGCTGAGTTATTGTATTATTTGTTGCATCATATTGCCTTCATATTGTTGCATATTTTGGTCAGCTGCATATTGATCGAACCAAAGATAAAACCCTTATCCTACATTGGAATATGTAGTTTTGGGCACTTTCCATATGAATGCACTCCTTCTCGATTAACAATAATCCTCCCAAATATTTTTGTGATATAGATAGCTCGATGACTCATAAACATGTTTCATCATGTTTTTGGGGTATTTTAGTCATCAAGTTATTACCTTTGAAGAAGAATCATAGGTTTCTCCTTTCTCATATTATTATAGTGGAACATGGAACTCATGGAACAAGAAGATAATGAAAATCTAAGCATAACATAGAGAGTTCATGACATTCTATCATGCCTCAAAATTTAGGAAGACGTAATTGGCACCTGATGCCTCATTTGATTGAGTGAACCCTACAATTATCTAACAATACAAGCAGCAGAACAGGCCTTTAGCCAATGAGGGTCGGCATCATAAATCCAACCACAACTTTTAGAAAGAAAAAAATTAAACCAATAGAGCTATATACAACACCAGATTGGAAGTTGGACCATAATCAAAACATATATACAATAGGCCGACAAGGACAATGTTTGGAAACAACAATTGTACAATAGGGTTGATAAGGCCAACAACAATACTACAACCTAAATTATAAGTCTATGAGCCTCTAAGATATACGATCGGGACAGTGCTCCGACCTACCCATCAAAGTCATATGGACACAAAAGCAAAATAATAGGGTAACTCCAGATGATATGGCTCTTAACAATAAGATGTGTAATGCCCCAGAAACTCAAAGACTAGATCCGGAATTTAGATTAGAAATTTTGGAAAATCTGTAGAAATTTTGTCACAAAACGACTCACATAACGCGTCGTTGTGGTACATAATGACTCGTTAGGTCAATCATGAGGAGGAGGATGGATAAATGGTAAGGGAGAAGCAGTGCACCTAACGAAAGACCTCACGAGTCGTGGTTAGGTACCACGACCCGTTAAGTCACTCGTGGTCAGGTCGGGGTTAGGAAATTAAGAGTTGAGGCAGTGAGGGTTGACGAATGGTGACCACAGCTGACGAGTCGTGATGTTCCCCATTACCAGCCCCATATAATTATTGTCCAGTGTACTTGATGAGCGATGCAATGAGTCGCGGCCACTGATAATGAGTCGTTATGTCCCCCATGATGACTTCAGTGATTTTCAAGCAGTTGACCTAACAAGAGGTCCCAACGAGTCATGGTCCCAACCAACGACTCGTTGAGTGACCCGTTAGGACCCAGTCGATCAGATTTCAAATTTTAGTCCTGGGATATTTTTGTAATCCCCTACCTATTTAATCCCTAAACTATGTCATTTTAGGTAAAATTCCTGGGATATTAGAGGGTTTGAACGGTTTCTCCCCTTATTCCTCATGTTTATTCTCAGAAAGATCATCGAGGAGTCTCAAGAACTTCTAAGCAAGCTTAGGGTTTTCTCCATTGCAGCTGTTCGAGTTTTCTTCTTTGGAAAATTCTTAGCCAGGTATGTAGGATTTCAACAAGGGAATAATCTTTCCCTTGTGTCCCCCAAGATCTTTTCTAGTTTTCTCCATTAGTTCTAGCCCTGAGTTATCGATTGTGGAATTAGTTCTTAGCTAGATATATTCTAATTCATGTGGGATATTATTCTTGTGAATAGTAGATATATTTCCACCAATTTATAGCTATATTGATGTTGTCCCTGTAAAGTAAATTCTAGCCCTAAGCTTTTGAATTTATGGAAAAGTTTTCAGATAGGTTTCATTGTGAATTCAAAGGGGATATTTCTCATAATTTTGTATTTCTTAGTTATTCTTTATTTTCTTGAAATTGTGAAAGNGTAGTAGCATAATTCAGCCCTAGTCATAGCTCAGTAGAAATCAGGAACTTGTGGGTTAAATTAGTTTTCCCTGTGGCGAAATTCCATCAGTGTTGAGATGTTTGTGTATTCAAATGTTTGTTAAAGTCTCAGTCGGAATTATATCAGTCAAGTCTCAGTCAGAATCATGTCAACCTAGTCTCAGTCAGATTTCTAGCAACCTCAGTGTTGTCCAGAAAAAAAATGTCAGCTGATCAGTTTGCCTACAGTAAATTCTTGAGGTGTCAAAGGCGCCTCCTAGTTATCAGTATTTATATTAAGAGATCAGATATCAGTTTGTAGTTGGTTCTTTAGACGGATAGAAGCTCCTTGTTAAGCAGATCTGACTAGTCTTGGAACACCAATTTCCAAATCCAGTCCTATAAGACGCTCAGGGTGCTCTCAGACAATATCCCTGAGTCAGTTATAGTCTTGGGCCCCAGTATCGAGCCATCCGCTTGACAGTAGTAGTCATGGTAGGATCATCCAGTGGGAGTAGGACTTAGCAACGAGAGGATCGGGGTTCCAATGCACCCAGGTTCCAGAACTATGTTGCCACTGTAGGTTATATTTATTGGCCTCATGGCCCTAGGCAGTGATCTCATAGTCCATGCCTTTATACCCTAGAAAGGTATATTGGGTCTTACCGGTGGGGTGTATACATCGGACTCCACGTCTAGCTCACATGGTTATATGTCTGTTATAGACTCTCCCACTAGTAGTCCAATTCAGTTTCAGGTTAGTCAGTTTAGATCAGTTTAGTACAGTATTTCAGACTTTAAGTCATGTCTTTGACCATCAGACAGGGTCATCTTAACCATCTCAGTATAATTAAGTTATTTCAGTTTAGTATTTTAGTTGGTCATTGCATGTCATTTTAGTTCAGTTGTTTATATACAGTGTTATGTTTTATCCTGCTTACTCAGTACATTCAAAGTACTGACGCATACCTTTTATGTTGTATCGTCTCATGATATAGTCGCATGTTCTTAGTCTCAGCATCGTTAGTAGTTTCCTTCGGGTGATATCAGCAGCAAAAGTGGTGAGTCCTCATCTTTCAAGGACGACATTTTATTTACTTCAGTTATATTGTATTTCTTTTAGTTAAACTTAGAGTTAGCTGGGGGTTTGTCCCAGTAAATCATCAGTTAGATGGCTTTCAGACATAGACATAGTTTCAGACTTTCAGATTTGTTCAGATTTTTAAACATTATGATTCAGTTTTACCCTCATAATTGATTCATATTAGCATTTTAAAGCTTCCGCTATGTATGATTACTAAGAATGCTAGTGTATGATAGATCAGGGGTTGACTTGGGGTTACTTGTGACTCCAAGTACCGTGTTCCGTCCAGGGTGTACACTCGGGGCGTGACAAACTTTGTATTAGAGGACTAGGTTTAGAGTATCCTCAGAATGTCTGAAAGCCGCGTCAAGTAGAGTCCTTTTCATGGGTGTAAAGCGTGCCACACTTATGAGGAGGAGGGTACAAGGCGTTTTAGGAAAATTCCCTTCTTTCACTATTCTTATCGTGCAGTAGAATGTAAAATCTAAAGTTTCTCTTCTAATTCATAATTTACGCATTCCCAAAAAATGCCTCCCAGAAGCTATAGTGGAAAAGGAAACAATAACGGAAATCCACAAGTCCCACCAACTCCCGCAAACCCTCTAAATGGGCAAGTGACGTATGCGGAGCTCGGGGATGCTCTCAGAGTGTTAATACGAGCCACCACCACTCAGGTTAACCAGCAAGTAGTCACGTCTGCAAATCCTACTAAAGAGATAATAGATACCAGGGTTCGAAGCTTCATAAATAGGAATTCGTCTGAGTTTCATGGTCCGAAAGAAGATGGAGGGGTCAAAGGGAGTAAGAGAGAAAGGACAAGGGACTTATTATATTCCCAACAGGGGATGAGTGGTGGACCTCGTTTCCAATCCCGTCGGAGATCATTAGCCCCAACACCACTGATAACCAGCGCTCAAACCAAACCCGGAGTAAGGGGGATGACATACCCAACTTCCAAGACTTGTGGGAAGAAACATTTGGGAGAATGCATGGCTGATTCAAGTGGTTGTTTCGGTGCGGCAAGTCGGGCCATAAACA
The DNA here is from genome assembly GCA_018107945.1 of Datura stramonium. Taxonomy (NCBI): domain Eukaryota; kingdom Viridiplantae; phylum Streptophyta; class Magnoliopsida; order Solanales; family Solanaceae; genus Datura; species Datura stramonium. Next base: position 781,222 of record JACEIK010000005.1, on the reverse strand, counting down.
CAGAGATTGCCCAGCAGCCAAGCGAGGAAAAGGTAGAGCCTCGGCTACCTCTTCTGGAGCCTTGTCAGGTTGCCCAGCTTGCGAGAAATGTGGAGGGAGCCACCCCCGTAACTGTTTGCTTGGTATGAAAGGATGTTTTGGATGTGGTCGATTGGGCCATGGAATAAAGAATTTCCCTTTTGTTGGATGTGGGAAGACTCAACCAACCATTTCAGCAGCTCTAGTAGCTCGCCCATCTCAGCAGGTCCCAACATTTAATGCAGATGGCAGATAGCTCCAAATTTAGCTGCAGGTGTGTTATGAACCTTTTGTGTTTACCCCTACATGTTGTTAGGCCCAGGAGCCATAGTATAAGGTATGAGATGCCTTTTAGCATGCTAGTATGAGAATTATCCCGTGATTAGTATAAAATGGTTGTGAGTATGAAGTGTTAGTGAAGCTAACCTAACCGTAAGGAAGAATCTAAGAGCTTGATATGGTGACTTTAAACTAAGGGGGAGATGATAAGTTAAGAAGTCCAAGTTAAGGATTAAATTTTCTAGTAGAGGGGTACCAGACATAGCAGCTTTGGGATGTCAAACCTTCATATTCAGATGTTCTTCCTTTGTGTTTCAGTTGGCACTACATTCTACCCATGCTTGTGTTCAGACCCCTAAAATTTACAGATAACCATTTCAGACAACGATCTCGGTCATACTCCATGATTTCAAAAAATCTCAATTTCATGTCATGAGACTCATTACGTACAGACCCATGTCTCACAATATGTTCAGCCTCGTGAACCCAGCCACTCAGATTCTCCTTAACGGTTCGACAGATCATGTTGCATCATGAGTAGGCTAAGACTAAGCTCCTTCGATGATTCGTGCTTGTGATTTCCTTACTATAAGCCAGGGGTATGTTCACCCATAACAAGAATGATTGTTGTAACAGATATATTCAGAACGTCCTTCTATTCATACCTTAGATACTCAGTTTTGCAGATGTTCAGGGGATATAGTTGTTAGTTCGACTAGGGAGGCAGGAAAAATTCTTGGATGATATATGCTATAGGGGAATAGTAAGATGGTTTTAGTAATGGTTTGAATGTTGTGGTGGTATTCAGGAAAGTTAGTGTAGCTGACAAGGTGTCTCCAAAAATTTCACCCCAGAAGGGGGTTGATGAGGCGTTAGTGAGAATGAAGGTCTCTTTTACAATGATTCCAGTCGGGATCCTGGGCTGTCAGGTTCGTAATCTAAGGAACAAGGAAATAGCTTCGGTCAAAGTTTTATGGAGAAATTAGCAGGTGGAGGGAGCTACGTGGGAGGCCAAAGAAGATATGATGGCCAAGTACCCGCACTTGTTCTCTACTAACTCAGTTACAACTTAACATGTTAGTTTGACTTAGAGACTGATCTAGTTGTTGGATTCAATTCATGTGTATAAGTTTCTTTTATGACTTTGGATGTATGTATGAAAAGTGAATTTGGTTCAGTTATGTATTTTGAAGCGGAGGTAGTCATTTTGACAGCTTTGGAGTTAAATGAACAGTATTAGAAAATTTTGATTTGTTACTCTCTGCTTTCATGTGTTTATTCCAACATTCGGGGACAAATGTTCCCAAGGGGAAGATATTGTAATGCCTCGAAAACTCAAAGACTAGATCCAAGATTTATATTAGAAAATCTGGAAAATCTGCAAAAATTTTGTCACAAAACGACTCACCTAACGAGTCGTTGTGGGACCTAATGACTCGTTAGGTCATTCGTGAGGAGGAGGATGGAGAAATGGTAAGGGAGAAGCAGTGCACCTAAGGGAAGACCTCACGAGTCGTGGTCAGGTCCCACAACCCTTTAAGTCACTCGTGGTCAAGCAGGGGTCAGGAAATTAAGAGTCGAGGCAGTGAGGTTGACGGATGGTGACCACGAGTCATGGTCACCAGTGACGAGTCGTGATGTTCCCCATTACCATCCCCGGATAATTATTGTTCAGTGTACTTGACGAGTGACGCCATGAGTCGCAGCCAGTGATAACAAGTCGTTATGTCCCCCGTGATGACTTCAGTGATTTTTAGGAAGTGGACCTAATGAGAGGTCCCAACCAATGACTCATTCAGTGACCCGTTGGGACCCAGTCGATCAGATTTCAGATTTTATCCCAGAGATATTTTTGTAATCTCCTACCTATTTAATCCATAAACTACGTCGTTTTAGGTAAAATTTCGGGGATATTAGAGGGTTTGAACAGTTTCTCCCCTTATTCCCCGCATTTATTCTCAGAAAGATCACCGAGGAGTCTCTCAAGAACTTCCAAGCAAGCTTAGGGTTTTCTCCATTGCAGTAGTTCAAGTTTTCTTCTTCGAGAAATTCTTAGCTATGTATGTGGGATTTCCTTTGTGTCCCCCAAGATCTTTTCTAGTTTTCTCCATTAGTTCTAGCTCTGAGTTATCGATTGCGGAATTAGTTGTTAGCTAGGTATCTTCTAATTCATGTGGGATATTATTATTGTGAATAGTAGATATATTTCCACCAATTTATAGTTATATTGATGTTGTCCCTATAAAGTAAATTCTAGCCCTAAGCTTTTGAATTTCTGGAAAAGTTTTCAGACAGGTTTCATTGTGGATTCAAAGGGGATATTTCTCATAATTTTGTATTTTTTTAGTTATTCCTTATTTTCTTTAAATTGTGAAATATTACATCTAGTAGCATAATTCACCCCTATTCATAGCTCAGTAGATATCAGGAACTTGTGGGTTAAACTAGTTTTCCCTGTGGTGTGATTCCATCAGTGTTGAGATGTTTGTGTATTCAAATATTTGGTAAAGTCTCAGTCGGAATTATATCAGTCAAGTCTCAGTCAGAATCATCTCAGTCTAGTCTCAGTCAGATTTTTAGCAATCTCAGTGTTGTCTAGAAAAAAAAATGTCAGCTGATCAGTTTGACTAAAGTAAATTCTTGAGGTGTCAAAGGTGCCTCCCAGTTATCAGTATTTATATTCAGACATCAGATATCAGTTTGTAGTTGGTTCTTTAGACGGCTACGACACTCCTTGTTGAGTAGCTCTTACCAGTCTTGGAACACTAGTTTTCAAATTCGATCCTATAAGACGCTCAGGGTGCTCTTAGACAGTATCCCTGAGTTAGTTATAGTCTTGGGCCCCAGTATCAAGCTATCCACTTGACAGTAGTAGTCATGGTAGGATCATCTAGTGGGAGCAGGACTTAGCACCGAGAGGGTCGGGGTTCTAGAACACCCAGGTTTCAGAACTATGTTGCCATCGTAGGTTATAAGAATTGGCCTCATGGCCCAAGACAGTGATCTCACAATCCATGCCTTTATACCCTGGCAAGGTATATTAGGTCCTACCAATGGGGTGTATACATCGAACTCGACGTCTAGCTCACATGGTTATATGTCGGTTATAGACTCTCCCACTAGTAGTCCAGTTTAGTTTCAGGTTAGTCAGTTTAGATTAGTTTAGTACAGTATTTCAGACTTAGGGCATGTCTTTGACCATCAGACAGGGTCACCTCATCTTAGTATATTTCAGTTCAGTATTTCAGTTGGTCATTGCATGTCATTTTAGTTCAGTTTTTTATATCCAGTGTTATGTTCTATCCTGCTTAATCAGTACATTCAAAGTACTGATGCATACCTTTTATGTTGTATCGTCTCATGATATAGCTGTAGGTTCTCAGTCTCCACGTCGTTAGTAGTTTCCTTCGGGTGATATCAGCAGAAGAAGTGGTGAGTCCTCATCTTTCGAGGTTGACATTTATTTACTTTAGTTATATTTTATTTCTTTTAGTTAAACTTAGAGTTAGCTGGGGGCTTGTCCCAGTAACTCATCAGTTATATGGCTTTCAGACATAGACATAGTTTCAAACTTTCAGATTTGTTCAGACGATTAAAACTTTATGATTCAGTTTTACCCTCATAATTGATTCATATTAGCATTTTAAAGATTCCTCTATGTATGATTACTCAGAATGCTAGTGTATGATAGACCAAGGGTTGACTTGGGGTTACTTGTGACTCCAAGTACCGTGTTTCGTACAGAGTGTAGACTCAGGGCATGACAAGATGGAACTCCACTCAGCTATGAGGATTATGAGATGCCTATTGATCAACACTTGCAAGCATAAATGCAGCACCCCTAGGCTCAGGGTGTCAATACAAAGATATACTGAGTGTGTAAGGCAATTGGAAGATTAGAAGCAATATAATATAAAGGACACCCAAGGGATACCAACAGATCAACCCTAACTCGCATAAAAACAACATCAATCTGACCACCCTACCTGCGCTGCTCTAGGACTCACAATAATGACAATGAATTTGGCCACAAACCGCCTCATATAGTGTTCCCTTTATGTTTCCCCGATGAGGGTTTGATATGGATCAAAATGCTAGGAAATATTATGTATATGCTCATCACCCCGACAAGGTGGTGGGATGGCTTAGCTAATAGGGGCTGAGATCAAACTTTATATACTCAAATAATAGTATGTCGATTATTTAAAAAACTCCTACAGAAAAGTATCTTATGTTCAATGATGTTCATATTAAGCTTATCTTGACATCGAAATTACCTGACTCTCTTCTGTGTCTTATTTGTATTGCTTTAGGTTGACCTTCCTTCATGTACCCTTTATTATTTCATTCAGTTATAGTTTATGTATGAGTACTATTTCACATGTACTCACGTCCTTTCTGTTGGGAATGCTACATTTTATGATGGTTCAGATACTCAGGGAGACATGGCTCTACACAAGGTTTTTCCGCACTCTTTAGCAATTGGTGAGCCCCATTTGATGTTCAAGATATAGTATTTCTAGCAATTTTTGGTATGTTAGGATCCTTTCCTAACAAACACTATTATTCGCGGTTATGTTGTTAAAGGCTTTGTAGACAATGTTGATCAAGTTATACATACGTTGATGTTACTTCAACTTCATTCATGTATTGATATTTTGAACTTAAATTAACTTTTATAAATAGAACCTTTTAAAGGCTTTATATATGAAATCTATCTTATCTTATGTTATGTATGTCTCAAGCTAACTGTCATGTAAAGCTGGTTCACTTGGTCAAATCGAGGCACCGAGTGTCAAACTATTCATCCCATAGCTTAGGAAGTGACACGTTATACTCAAAATTTATAATCTCAAGTTTCATAGTTCTGAAATAAAAGAATCCCAAGTTGCCTCCGATGACACTGCCAATCAGCCAAGCCAAAACTCAAACTCAATTTATTTACTTATTTCCTTATTGTCATTATATTTGTTACTTGTTATTTCTATATATTATCAAATATACACTGTCAAAGCAAACTAGTATAAGTAATCTTCTTGATTTGGTTATCTCAATCATTGTGTCCTTAAGCCATATTTATAAATTTAATTGTACCAGTTTAAAAATAAATAATTAACCGTTGAACTTGTGCCATCATTTTTTCTTTGGCTTAATTATTCGATATTCAAAATTTATTATCTTGATTAATTTGAATGTATATCATACAAATCTGTTGGGTGATAAACCACTTTTTACCGCAAAGTTTCTATTCGCAAGATTCAATTTAGCAACCTCCTAATCTAATATTATAATGAAAAAGATAGCATCTTACTGCACCCTTTTGGTAGGCTGGAGCAAAATATGCTTTAAAAAAGAAACAAAATATATCCTTTTGGTTTAAACTACTTCCTATATTTGCATTCAAAAACGAGAAAATGAGATTTTTTTTGGTCTTTTACAATTTGAATAGAAGAAAATGACTTTGTCATATCTTCTTATGCATAAAAATGATGATTCTTATGTGTAAAAATGAGAATCTTATTTACCCTGAAATTGGTATAGTTAAATTTATAGAGGTTCAAGAACAGTGTTATGATTTAACCCCGTTTTAGGTCTGATTTACTAGCGATTAGTTATCAATAGGTAATAGTAAATAGATAGAATTTTATGCAAACAAACTAAGTAAAGTAAAGAGATGTGACCGTGAGCGAGCCCGAGACCAGTTACTTTGGATTCCAAATAATAGACCAATAAAAGAAAAATTCTTGAAACCCAAGGAAATAGTGTATTGCTAAAATATTCTTGAGCGAATAAAAGTCAAAAATACCTTTAGAAATGAGGAGGATCAGTTATTTATAGGCTACAAGGTTAAGGCCTTGGCCATTAAAAAATGGCATTAGAGCCCTAAAGTACTAAACTTCATGTTTTTATGCCACACGTCTAATATGTTGGAAGGATCCAGCCAATATCCCTACATGATTCAAATCTATATGAGCCTGATTGTGCACTTGAGTAGCCTGAAACTCTTCTCTCCTATTTATACTTTTTCATGTAGGGCCACTCGAGGTTCAGCCTTCTTGTTGCATAGGGACTCTATGTCAGGCTTTGATATCGGTGCCACATGTCTCCACGATGGTTTTACCCATATAGCTAGTCTCTTCATTGTTAAGGTGCAGTGCTAGCTGCTCCCGAAAGATGAAACAAAAATAAACAGATCTACCATCGATTTATCGTGCCTTTTCTCTCGTCCAAAGAAGAAAAGTGTTGTTTTCTTATGCGAACTGCTCTTTTCACCTCATGTATGGTCTGCATATAGCACTCTACCCTAGGCGGTGTTTTGGGATACCTCCCTCTTTACTCCCAAGGGAGACCTCCCCCTTTGCTCCCATAAATACTGAAACCGCCCATTTCCTTTGCCTATAATCGTATAAGAACAATTGTACATGATACTTGAAGATCTTTCCCTCTCGAACCCCTTTCTTTGCTTCTTACTTTGCATCATATCTCTTTCTTCGATAAATTTCACTACTTCTGTTTCAATCACCGAGGGAAGTTCAAAGAGAAAAAGAAAAGAAAAAACCCCTTCTAAACCTTCTGTTAACAAGATTATTCCTAGCTCGTACAACTTCAATGATGATTTCAGACCCAATCTCATAACGAGAAGAGGATCATTTCTGTAAGTTAGTTGGGCTCCTCAATAAAGAAGATAGACATTAACTTAGTCCAGGTAGACTATGGCTAGCCCCTCAAAAAGTTTCGTGTGGAGGCTTCTAGTTCCTCTGAGTGTGCCATTCTTGAAGCTATATTACACCTTCGTTAATACCTACCCTTTTAGCGTAGGCATTGGCAATCCTATTGATAAGGTGATCATCTCATTTTTCCATACCATTCAGTTGTGCTTAGGATAGATCGGCGGAAGAGTATGGAGAATCGTTGCTTGTCTTCGCATGATAGCCACTCTAGCCGATGAAGTACTTTTCCTGGACCATCTACTTCTACTTTATTCTCCTCGTCTTGTCTGAGGAGGGATAGTACAACTAGTCTGCCGTAAAAGGAAGTTGCTATTGGGAAACTTAGATGACATCTATGACTAGGGTGGACTGATCGCTTCAACATTATAGCTAGTGAAGATCTCTATAAGATCCCCCTCCCAAGGTTTTGGAATACGCATCGTGAGTGATTGTAAATCTTATCCTATAACTTATGTTCCTAACTTCATCTTTCATTTGGAGCCTGACCTTTTTAGTATATTGTGCAGCTCCTTAATGGTGTTATGTTACGCATATGCCCTTTCTCTGCCACGTCAAAAATCTTCGAGAGTGGATTGTAAAGATTTTAAATTTTACCACAGTTAAGAATCGATTCCGAGTGAAAATCTCTTACCAATTAGGGTATAGAGCGAAAAACCACAATTTGTTACTATCGCCAGTTGCTAACGCCTCAACTTTTGCCTTCATATCCTGACTCTATCTCCTCTTCCAGGTTTACTGATGAAACCAATTTCCTTTTTCACTCTCGATTATTGCAAACAACTCAACCAGTCACTACTCACCTTGTCGTCCTCCTGTTTTTTCTGTTTTGAGGATAGGGCCTATTCCTTGGAGGGAGTTATCATTTTACGATGTAAAAAGAAAAAACACTAAGGGCTAAAGCCCTCCATGGGGAGGGTCAAAAGGCCTGTTCCAAATATGGTTCTTTTACAAGAAAACTTGGGTAACGTAATCCCCTCAAAAGGAAACCAATAGGATTCAACACCCCTGGTTTGGGGATTGCTCGGCTTTCCTGTTAAGCGGAAAGCCTCAGCCCATCCATCTAAGCCAGCTCATAAGGAGTTGCTGGAGGTAAGAAGCCTTGGTCTTTTCGCGGAGTCCCGATCGGAGAAAGGGCCTTGGGCTTTGACATCCTTATTGTGCATAACCAAAATCCTCTACATGGCCTACCGATCTTATGCTCTGACAAACACATTTCCTACTCTGATTTGGGACTCGACATGATGCAGGATGGTAACCTTATCAATTTTTGAGGGGTTTTATTTTATATCACAGTCGATAAGGGTAGCCAGTTACCTAAAACCTATAGTGCCAGTAGAGGATCAGAAGAGGTTTCCATTGAATGTCATGCAAATGAAAGTTCTCCTGCTGCTGCACGGGTTAGTGACTTTCTTTATGCTTACACTTTTTTCTTCCCATTGATCATCTTTCCATATATATGTATTACTTATTTATGACCCCTCTCTTTTTTCCTTCTAGGATAGCGTTTTGGCCGTCGAGAAACATCAATGATGGTTGACGGAGAATAAGGAGTTTGAGTTGAGGTGTGAGAAACTCAAGAAAGGTTTAGCCTCCGCTGAGGAGAAGTGTATGTTTGTTGAGACTTTAGCCAATCAAGATTTTGAGATCGAGGTACTGAAAGCTAATCTGGATGAGATTTTATCTAAGAGGGACGTATATCATAAGGATTCCTACCATCTGTTCATGGAGGCTAAGTCATTACTGCGAGAGAATGTCTTGCAGGCTAAGTTGATCGAGGGTCTCTTGAGGAGACAATCTGAGCTTGAGGAAGAGCTCTGCCTATCGAGTTCAAGACCGTCTTGTGACGCTGAAGCTTCTCTCTTTCAACTTCCACCAATGTCCCCCCAGGTAGAGGTACACCATTTAAAGGAGAAAGTAAATTCACTCATAGGGAAGCATAGGATCCATAAGAGTAGACTTTCTAGGGAGAGAGCTCGGGATACCTAGCTTATGTAAATTCAGATCTTAAAATAAGTGAAGTCAGGCAACCTAGATTTTAATGCCAAAATTGTGAAGTCCCAAGCCTAGATCGACTTGTTGGGACCCTTGGTTCAGGATCCTAAAGAGTATGACTCCATTTAGGAAGAAAAATCTTCTAATAGAGATCAATAAGCGACAACTCTGATGACAATGGTGATGATTGAGCCTTCCTTAGGGGCCTCGCTAATTGTATTATATATTTTTTACTCTTGTTCACGCCTTGTAAGCATGTTTTTGTGCATCTGGTTTCACTATTTTTTGATACTTTTCAAGACAACCTTAACGAAAATTATTTGTATTTTTGGGTGGAAAAGCAATTGAAAATTTTTCCCCATTAATGGGTAGGTAAACCATCTCATATGCTTCACCTTCTAGGTCATATCATGTCATGCCAGCATTTTAATAAATGCTTAAATTACGTGTCGTGCTACCATTGCTTAGTCAAGGGATACCTCTCCATGCATTAAAGGGATCTTGGCCTATAAGAAGATGAACTTTTCCATCAACACTTTTTATCCTGTGATATTTCTAGTATATTTTTATCACTAGAAAAGAAGTCTTGCTTGTTTGCTCCTAAAACCCTTTTCTACCATGATCTTATCTTAGGCTCATGCTTTATTTAGTTTTTTGTTGAGGTCTATCCTGCAGAGGTACTCAAATTGGACTAGTCAAGGGCGCTGGAGGAAGGGGCTTCAGTTTGACTGATTATTTGGAAGCAGTTCCCCTGGTAATTCCGAAGCCAATCTCAACCAACCGGCCCCGGACTCTCCCAACCCTTCCTAGTTTCCTTGTAATGAATGAAACTTTTTTTGTGCTCTTATGGATTTTCTATGTCACTTTGACTTTTTGCATTTTTTTAAGTGAACGGTTCGCCATTTTCTTTTGTAGACCTTTACTCGTTAAAGTTTTGCTCGATGTTCCTTTAATATTGAGTGCTCACACTCATTAACCTTGCAGCTTCATCAGGTGCTCCTTTCCGAGAGACAGGATTCATCTACCTTTGGGGAATTCCTCTATGGTGTCACTCTCTTTGTATACTTCATCTTCAAAAATTATATTGGGATACCCTAGCTAGGTTAGTGAGCATTGAGCTACTTTATTCGATGATAGGAGATAACAACAAACTATTTTTGGTTTTGACATTTCTTTCGTAATCATCCTATATAATCGGTGCACTCGTAGTTTTTTATATGATCGAGGTCTTTTTAAGTACATTTACTATTATATCTCATGTGATGAGGAGGGATCCCTTTAATTTTTAATTTGTTGGGCTTCTAAGTCTGTACGTCTCTAACTTACTTTAGAGTGTAGCATTTTAGAGAAATATCTCTGCTTAACCGATTTCTAACTCCGGACTTTTTGATAGGGAACATATATTTCATAGTGCATCGAGAATGCTCCTGATTAGGCCTCGCTCAGAGCGTATGGTGGTGTCGTCTTGTTTTTTGTTATCGGATGATCAGTTCGTGAGTTTCACGTGAACTTTTTCTTCCAATAAAGCTGAGGCTGCAACATTTCACTTGGAAGGTTTCGGGTCTATTAATTAGTGAGCCATTCTTGACTTCACTGACAGTATCTAGTGCCTTAACGTTGGTGTGGTAACCTTGAAGTTCGGGCTTATCATTCATCATGAGGATTAGAGGGTTGCTAGCTCGGGACTTGTGCTCCCTAAATTAGGATCTTGTCCCTTTTTGTTACTCTCAGTGAGACATATTTGAAACCGTTTTGACTTTTGAGTGCTCACGGCATGTGGCCCTTAGATTCGGGAGTATGCTTCTAAAATCCAAAACTTTGGGAAGTTGTGTATTTTTAAAGAAATTGTGTTAAAACTTCCAAAAATATTCTTTCTTATTCATATCAATATTTTTTTGAGACCATTCGGCCTTTACATTTCATGAATAAATGGAAATCCTAATTTATTCTCAGAAGTCCCTACTTCTACCTTATTTAAAACAGTGCTAGAAAAATCCTCTGAGGGACAAAAACTAGGTGAAGAAAAAAAGAGTGTAGTGCATCCTTCTCGGCCTTCTAAATTGCTACCCAACTACGTTTCTCCGCTTTTAATAGTTGTATAGAGATCTTCCTCCTGTTGTCCTTGGGTGTTGGCATTAGCCTTTTCCAGAGAGCAGATTCCTATCGTATGGATGAGAAAGTTGTTCCCAATATCTTGTAAGATCTTGGGAGGGGAAATGAAAATAAGCAACTAAAAGATCAGCAAGATTGAGGAAATGTACCTGAAAAAGTCGATGCTCAGCTTATAGTTTTTCAGGGTGCGCCCGAGTTCACAGGTTGTTTGTTCCCCTCGACACCCTTTCGGAAATTATTCTTGGCTCGACTACTCAGGAAGTCTTGTAGGTAACCATCCTTCAACAAGTCTGCAACTGTTTATCTGAGGTGTCGGCGGTCCTCAATGTTGTGGTTATGCATCCCATGATATTCACATCACAAGTTCCTATCCCTCGTATTTGGGTTTGAGTAGACATACTTTGGAAACTTTGCTCCTTTGATGTTTCATATAGCTGAGATCAATGTGTCGGGCTGATGGTAAAATAGTACTCTGAGAGCGGAAGGACCTCATTGACAGTGTTGCTACTGATCTAGCAATCCCCTTTTCCTGCAACCCCCTTCGTGGGTAGTCCTATCCTCTCTTTTCTTGAATCGAGACTGACTTGGGATATGCAAACCGCCACCTCAGTTTGTACCTGTTCTCATACTAGCAGTGTAGCGCACATACCTTCTCTATGGCGAAGTCTTTGGATCAAACCATCATGAAGGGTTCCGAGCAGTTCTCTCACCATCATTCCATGGGTTCTTTGCTGCATTTGGTTCACTCTATGCCCGGGGGTGTCTTGCTGATGTCCTTTCAACAATCATCTTCAATTCGGATTTTCCACTCACAACGATTATGAACGTCTGCCAATGTCGTGGCCTCGAAATTGGTCAAGCTTTCTTTCAGTTTGAATAAGACAATTAAACTTTGGGAGTTCAATCATTTATAAAAGGCCTTTGCTTCCTAGTTATCCGGTACCATCAGCAACTACATCCTTCCCTTCTGAAACCTCTCAATAAACTCCCGGGGCAACTCCATGTCTCATTTCTCTACTTTGAGAATATCTCCCCTTCAGGGTTGCACTTTCTTTGCTCCAGCATGAGCCCTAATAAAACTATCTACCAACATGCTAAACAAATCAATACAATTTTCGGGTTAAAGAGAATACCATATCAATGCTCCTTCCGATAGGGTTTCTCTGAACTTCTTCACCATCACGGGGTTAGCCTTCTCCTTCATCAGATCGTTGCCATTTACGATTGTTATGAAGAAGAGAAGATGCTCCTGAGGGTTTGAATTCTTGTCATACTTGGGAATTTAAAGCATTTTAAACCTTTTCAAAATTGGTGTATTCACTACATTGGCTATGTAGGGTGCTTTGATATAACTCTTTGAGTCTGGTACTTTTACGACAAGCAGTGTCGTCAGAATGCGATTCATGTGAGACTGCAGCTCTGCATACTGAGATTTCATTTCCTTCCTCAGTAGCTCCATCATCATTACTGTCATAAACATAGGGGCTTCAAGCCTGGCTTCAGTTTCTATAGCTACGTGCTCCCCCGACCTATCATCAGGTTTCAAATCATTGAGGAAGTCTCGGACATTTTCTCTCAAAGTATTTGGGGTTACTTGGGCCAAATTATTTTGGAGCTCATTCATCCTCCTATCCTGAGCCACCAACCTCTCCATCAGTTCCCTTTGTGAATCTGCAAAGCCCTTGAGGACCCTATAGAGGCCTTCCATGCCAGTCATTCCTTCCTCCGCTTTCTTTCTTCGATAAGAGGCCTACGAACCTTCTTTTGTGTATTAACGTTAGATGTTTTCACATTGAGGAGTTGATCCTCTTTATTTTGATAGATCTGCCCACTATAATCCTTCAACCGAGAAATAGAGTTCCTACCGCATCCTCAACCACGGCGTTATCTGTAGCTAGATTCACGATTCGATCTCCGTCGTTAGCCATAACCTGTTGCCTGCAAAATAAGACACAATCAAGCTAGCAAAAAAAATAAAGTTAAACCCACACGATTACTTTGGCCCCATGGTGGGCACCAAATTGTTTACCGTGAAATTAGTACAGTTAAATTTATAGGTGGTCAAGAACACACATTACAATTTAATCCCGTTTTAGGTATGATTTTCTAGTAATTTGGTTATCAGTAGGTGATAAAAAAAATAGATAGAATGCTATACAAATAAACTAAATAAAATGAACAAATTTTGGCGTTTTTGAGGTGACCGCGAGCAAGCCCGAGACCAGTTACTTTGGATTCCAGACAATCTGCCAATAAAAAAAATACTTGAAACCCAAGAAAATAGTATATTGCTAAAATATTTGCTTGAGTGAATAAAACTCAGAATGCCTTTGTAGGTGAGAAAGATCGACTATTTATAGGCTACAAGGTTAAGGCCTTGACCATTAAGAAAATACGATTAGAGCCCTAAGGTACTAAACTCTATGTTCTTGCGTCATGCGTCTAATCCATCGGAAGGCGTCAACTAATATTCCTGAATGAGTCCATATGAGCCCCTCTATGCACTTGAATAGCTTGACACTATTGTCTCTTGTTTGTCTTTTTTGCCACGTTATTGGGGGTGATAATCCTTGATCCTTTTCCCTTATGGAACAACTCCGCTATCGCCTTCTCGGAGGGGGCCACTCAAGATTCAGTCTTCTTGTTACATAGGAACTCCATGTCGGTCTTGCTATCAGTGTCACCCGTCTCCCCTCTGATGTTACCCCATACATATATCTTGTAAAAAGAAAAACATAAGA